>PVIC010000230.1:60818-121716 GCA_004025085.1 Thryonomys swinderianus
CCTATACTCCACATCAGAGAGAGAAAGGCAAATTTTGATTATTTTTTGGAAATAAGAAAAACAAAGATACTTAGCCCAAGATCGCAAGAGCACCAGCTCATTTCGTTGCTTAACCTGCCAACGTTAACAAGTCTGAGCTGACTCTGGACTGATTGGGAATTTTACTTGGTAGCTATAGTACCTAAGTTGGTAAACACAGAAATCTTAGTTATGTCAACATTTCTAGGAATTAGGAAAGACAAGGGCTGGAGATTTAGCTCAGTGGTTCTGGAGCCTGACTCATAAGCACAAGGTCCTGAGTTTGATCCCGTAACCACATACAATGCTGGGTGTGGTGACTCATGCCTACCAGCAAAAAATACCACATCCCACTGTGCCAAGGTGCTGGTGTGGTGGCTCACACCTGTAATCCCAGCACTCGGGAGGCAGAGGAAGGAGGATTGCTGAGTTCAAGGCTTGCCTGGGCTACATAGTGAGCGCAGGGCCAGCCTGAACTACAAAGCGAGACCCTCTCTCAAAAAAAAAAAAAAAAAAATCCCCCACAAAAACACCTAAAGCACTTGGGTGTCCTATGTTTTTGAAAGTTCTTCATTGTAAAAATTTCATCAAAACATTGGTTTATCACAAGCACTGCTGCTGGTTTCTACCCAACAGCTTTGCCTTCTCAGTATTCCACCCCCACCCCAGTGAAGGTGCCCAGCCATTGGCTGAGGGTGTTCCTTTGAAGGCAGATCCTGGTAATTCCCATGGGTAATTGGCCTTCCAGTGGATTCAAGTTATTTCATGGAGGGTCACTTGCCTGGTTTTAAAAAAAAAAAAGATTGTGTTTCTGATCCAATGACATAAGTTGTTGTTTGAATGAGATTTCTTAAATAAAGCCACAGATGTACCGCCTCATAATCACACCCTTGCTCTATTTCCATACTTTGTGAGGTTTGTTTTCCCTTAGTTTATGCCAAACTGAAAACAGATGAACTGTGGGCCCCAGCAAAGATAGTGACATCTCTCTCCACCCCCCTATCAGGGGTCAAAGCATTCAAATGTCCTGATTAGTGATATTTTTAAAAGCCCTAATTATAGATTTAAGACAGAGGCCTTAGTGGGGCTTTAGGGAGTTTGTGAGACTTAATCTAGGAGCTGAAACAGGCTATTTTTTAATTTTTGCATCAATAAAAATACAGTTGGCAGTTATTAGAGTCCGTGACTCACATAAATCTTGAACTTTTGACTTAATTACCATGGGAGAGTTCACAGAGCAGTGTGGAGTGTTTGGAAGAGCAGTGTTCAAGGAGCTGGAAACTTGGGGTGAGCCATAGCCTGGCCCCTGGCTGTGTGACCTTGATCAAATCACTTAACCTTTCTGGATGACACTGATCACATCAGTTATCAGAGCACATGGTCACCAAGGTCTTTTTTCAGTACAGCATTGTAACATGATTCCATGTTTGTTTGTTTTTAAAACATTGGGCTCTACTTTCTCTTTGGTTCCAGAGAAGGTGTAGACCATAAACCTTAGATGTCAGTTTTGGGGTATGAAGGGTTTTTGTGGGAACAAGACTCAGCAGCCTATGGTTTCTTATTCAATTGCAGGGTCAAACCCCTCTAGCTGGCCATGGTGGCCCATGACTATAATCCTAGCACTTGGGAGGCTGAGGCAGGAGGATCGTCGTCAGTTCAAGCCCAGCCTGGGCTACATACTCAGTTCAAGGCTGGTCTGAACTATACAGCAAGATGCTGTCTGAAACAAAATAAAACAAAACCCCTCTACCATTTGTCAACAGAATCAGTACCTACCTCGCATGAAGTCACCTGGAAGGAATATAGAATGGGGAGGGACCATATGAGAACAACTCTCTCACTTTTTAGCCAAGATGTTTAAGTTGTCCAGCTGGGTGTGGTGGCTCACGCCTGTAATCCCAGCACTCGGGAGGCAGAGGCAGGAGGATTGCTGAGTTTGAGGCTTGCCTGGGCTTCATAGTGAGCTCAGGGCCAGCCTGAACTACAAAGTGAGACCCTGTCTCCAAAGAAAAAAGGAGTTGTGGTCCATCCCTCAACCCTGGAGTACCTGCTCTCTAGGCTGAAGACGGATGAAGCCGCAGCCTGAGGTCTCCACCCCTGCTGGGCATTAGAGCTCACCAGGAATGCTTTCCAGGACAGACACCCTCTTCCGGAAGCCACTTGAGTGATGAAGAGGCTGTGCCTTCACTGTGGGATGGTAAAGAAAGGCTGTGCCAGAGTACTAGGAGGGAAGTTCTGTGGAGGTTATAAATCTCTCTATGATCAAACACATTTTAAGAGACTTCTGCTGCATTACAGTAAAATTTGACTGAACTCTATCACTAATAGCCAATAACTGTTTCAGTGTAACAATGGTAACAAGTAGGGAACTTAATAATGGAATTTTATTTATTCCATTCCAGTGGCCGGGCCTTACTGCTCTTTTAATTTGCTTATCGGTAGTATTTAATGATGAAGAGAACATTGTTCTTTATTCAACGTGATGTTAGAAGACCTAAGGGTATCAGAGCCTAAGGGACTGTATCTTTGATCGAGGTGGCCTTGCTTACAGGTGGTGTAGTAGAACTCATTTGTGTGCCCCACAGGTTTATGTCCTAGTTGTCCCAGTATTAACCGACCTCAAACTCATATAATCCTCAGGTTATTCCAAGGGAGGTCTATTAAACAGATTCTCAGAGATCTGTACTTGATTTCAGACAGTGTGCCCTTGGGTTGTGGACTCATCTTAGACAAGGGTGTTGATGACACATCTCTTCGGGTCATCTGTCATGTACAAGGATCATCCCTGTTTTCGTAGACTTTGCATCTGTTACACTGTTTCCTTCTCCAAAGGAGGGGTGCTGAAGCTGTCCCTGAATCCTGGGAGGAAGAGGGCTTCTTGGCTTCTGGCTTGGTCAAGGCGCTCTTGTATTTCCATGAAGCTAGAAAGTGAAATGCCTACAAGCTGTGGAAGAAGGAAGCACAATAGTGTTACTCTTACAATATTGTTATTTTTCTGGACTATCTGATTCTTTAAGCTAGGAGAAGCCATTGTAAAATAATAGTTTCTCCTTTCCATGATTTAAAAAAAAAATTGAAGGCTTGACATATTAAAGGGAGGCTTAGTTACTACAGACTGTTATTCCTGGGTGACAATGGTAGTCCCCACAGTAAGGCTGTTCAGACAGACACAACCCTAGGCAGAGGGCTGCAGGGGTGGGGGGGTCATCAAGAGGCAGAGTTGCTCACACACCTTGCCCAAGTGGCCCTTTGTGTCAAGTCCCACCGCACAGTTCTTGAGGGAATGTTGTGAAGTTTGAGCCCAAGCTGTAGCCAGGTAGGGGATCCGGTCCTGCTTTAGCAATTTGATTTCATGGTGTCCCTACCCATCTTAGGTCTCAGAGATTGAGCGGAGAACTTGTGCCCACAGCCTGACACACGGCTGGGTATTTGTTTTGTGTGAATAGATTTTATAGGCACAATCTTGATGATTGAAATTTCACCCCAGGGAAGTGGCTCCCTGCCAGAGATTCCAGCAGAGTTCTTTTACCCTAGTTCTTAAATCGGGCCTTAGGTGCTAGGACAAAGGTTCTGGTCAGCAGCGTGTCATGTATGTGGCCAGGGGCAAGCTCCGTGGTAGATGCAGCCTCACCGCTGGCTTAGCCCAGGGAAAATAGAGAAGAGTCAGCATTTCTAGTTCCCTAACCCAAGTCCCATTTTTGATGTTTTTGGGAGGACAAGAAAATCGTGCTTAATGGTATGTAAGCACCTTTCTGTTGATTTCATTCATGTGAAAAAGAAAAGACATTCCAAAGGATCAGCTTAGTGGTAATTGATGCTATCTGAAAGAGTTACTACATTAATATTTAGCTCCTTCCTGTGAATAGGCTATTGTGTTTACTTAAACAAATGCCACGAGTACAGACACCTGACAGCATGAGGTATGCTTTTCATTTAGGTCAGATTTATAAAAGTCTTTGTGTAGCAACAAAGCTCATTATTTATTTTGTGTTCTCAATGGTTTCTTTTCAGTGGATATGGACAGAGTTTGTAAGTAGAAGCTTTTATAAAATGAAAGATTATTGGTTTTCTTTTCTTTTTTTTTTGTATATGCCAGATCTTGAGGGTCTCGTGATAAATGGAAGTCAAGTACTCCGTGGTGAACTCTCAAAAGAAGCATTTATGAACATTAGACACCCAAAGCCAAAGGGCCGCCCAGGTTGGCTGCTCATTGCAAATGCAGCTGGAGTCAAAGGGAAGAACACAGCCCCATCTTTACTCCTGTCATCTTCCCTTCCTGCTCTCTCTCTCTCTCTCTCTCCCTTCCTCTCTCCCTCTCTCCCTCTCCCCCTCTCCCTCCCTCCTCTATGTGATGACTGACTGGTTTTGCCTTTCTTCGCATTACCGTGGGATCACATGATAGCCTGTAAATCCCACCGCCTTGCCGCTTGGATGTTCACAGGGAAAAATAAGATACAGAAATCTCAGCCCCACCTTTTACAGCAGGTTTCAAGAGCAAGCAGGTAGGTAGGGGTAGGCAGTTACTCATTATAATATCTAATTGTAATAGCAGAGTTTGGGTGCTGGGAGAGTCACTGCCCACCGGCCTCTTCTTCCCCTTGTAGAGGAGACATCTCTAAGCCCGCACCAGAGACTCAAGACTATTCTGTGTCTGGTTTGTGGAGTGTGTGTGCTGCTGCTCAGTCCGGCCCGAACCAGAAAGCAGCAGAGTAATAAAACAGCCTGTTCCTGGATCCTTAAGAGAGCATGAGGCTGTGATTACCAGTTTGCTGGGATAGAAACATCCATGTGAAAAGTGAAGTTGCTGCTTCAGCGGAAGCTCTGGACAGCACTGAAGGGGGACACGTGCCCCTCTGGTCCAGGCGTGCTGTCCTGTATTCCAGTGTTACAGGCCACATGGCTGAAGCAGGGGCTCTGGCTCTGTGAGGAAGATGGATCTTGGAGGTGATACAGAGTGAAGCCAGAACAGTGGGTTCTGTCATCGGACTGATCAGGTTCAAATCTCGGTCGCACTTGTTTTGAGCTTTGTGGCTTCTGGCAGATGATTTCTTCGTTCCCCACCTGTGAATAGGGATAATAGTAGCACCTTTTTCATTGGATCGTTGTGAGGATTAATGTGTTAAAAATGTAAAAGCTCTTCCTGCAGTGCTTGTCAAGTAAGCAGCATTCAGTTAGTAGCAGTCATTAGCCATTATCAGCAAGCATGAAAAAGAATCTTGCCATACTGTGCATTGGTGCTGTGCGTCTAACTTATAAAACATACTTCACTTGATGATTTAAAATGTAATCTCCTTTTTTGAGTTTCAGAGTCACTTGTGGTTTTTTTTTTTTTGTGCTTTTTGGAGACAGGGTCTCGCTTTGTAGTTCAGGCTGGCCCTGAGCTCACTATGGTGCCCAGGCAAGCCGCCGCGAACTCAGCAATCCTCCTGTCTCTGCCTCCTGAGTGCTGGGATTACAGGCGTGAGCCACCACGCCCAGCATTATATGTGGTTACCGGGGATCGAACTCAGGTCCCTGCGCTTGCGAGGCAGGTGCCGGAACCACTGAGCTAACCCTCCGACCCCTCAAAGTCACCTGTGGTTATGATCGCGAGGGCCGTTTTGAGGGCACAGCTATGGCTAACATTTAGCTGGTAGCCTCCTATCAAGTTATCAGTTTAGCCAGGGGAATAGGATTATGGTGTTTACCTTGTATTTGCATTGGGAAATTAATGATGCCCCTCTTTGGATTGTTTTACCATATTAGGATGATAATTTAACTTACAGTATTGATCTCCCTTTAAAGGCAAACCTTGACAGATAAATTGATGAGGCTCTTGAGGGTGGGCTGCTTTAACCAGTGTGTATATGCGATCCTTTAATAGTTGTGTGCATTTAAAATGCTATATTTTTGGAGGACTGAGCTGTTCCTATTGTATGCGTTCTTACTGGGAGGATAAAGTAACGTTTTAAAACATGACTTGACATGAAATTATTTTCTGGCACCAACACGGAGAGCAAGAAGGTATCTCAAATGCTTTTCCCCCCTGTTAATAGACATAAACCAATAAGCAGCCCCTCTAGGGACCTTCTGCGAGGCCAGCTGGACCAGACTTCTGAAAATGTGTTCCTTGTGTAAATATTAGCCAAAGATTTTAAAATATCAGACCCTTTTCATACACAATGAGACGAGCCTACCTGTTTGGGAGTGTACTTGTGGAGATGCATTTTTTTTTTCACGTACATAAACTTAAATGTTGTCTTCCAAATCAGGAGCACCATACTGGACCAACACAGAGAAGATGGAAAAGCGGCTCCATGCTGTCCCCGCGGCCAACACTGTCAAGTTCCGCTGTCCAGCTGGGGGGAATCCAACTCCGACAATGAGGTGGCTGAAAAACGGGAAGGAATTTAAGCAGGAACATCGCATTGGAGGCTATAAGGTAGAATTAAACTTTCAAAATATTGTATTTCTTACGTGTTTGCTTATTTCTGAAAGTCCTCCAAGATCAGCAAAAGCTTGAAGAAACGTTTTTTGGGGAAAAAAAAAAATCGGTAATTATAATTGATCATGTTAATGGTTGATATTAAAACAGAATTACCCTGAGCTTACATTGCAGTTTTAAAGTACATTCTCCATTTGTGTTGTTCTTTATATGAGGAGAGTTTAATAACAAAAGGGTCAAAAGTTGAGAGTCTGTTTTCTATATGCTTTATGGTCTGTAAAATAAACCGATACAGAATTTGAGACGTTTCAGTGTAGTTGCCTTGTGTGAACAAGATTTCAGTCAGAGTGAATGGAATTGGACTAGAGACAGTGAAAATTTATTCATTAACGGAACACTAGAAGATGACAGAGGCAGGGGTCTGTCTTCCGTCTTAGAGGAGTCTAAGGAGCCTGTCGTCATGTTCTGAAATTTAGTCTCATCGCTCATTGGGATGTTGGAAATTGACAGCATCTCCCCGGAGTTGTCTGTGAATGTTCCTTCAGATCTGTCCATCTGCTCAGCACCTCTGTGCTGGGCAGTGTCTTAGGCTGCAGGGGAACTACAGAGGCCAGGGTGTAGTTCAGGTGCACAGGGGCCGTGGCCGGGTGAAGGCAGACAGTAGAGCTGGCAGTCGGGGGCCAGTCATGAGAGCATCCTATGTTTGTGGGTCTGTAAGTGTGAGCTCTATAAGAAGAAGAATGAGAGATCTGGGAGAGATTTGGGTCTGAGTAAAGGAAGGGTGTCTTGGGAAGAGATACAGTATGGAATCTTTAAATGGTTCAGTAGAGAGAGAGAGAGAATTTAGGAATTTAGCATAGGATGAGGACGTCAGGAAACCTTGTTATGAAATTTTGTGGTGCATGTGCTTACTTCTTGCTGCATAAAACATTGCCCCATGATGTTGAGGTTTGTTGCTGTTAGATTCCAGGAGTGTAGGGTGGTTTAGCAGGTGCTTCTGTCTCAAGGTTTCCAGTCAAGGCAGGATCTCACCCGAAGGATTAACTGGGGAAGGAACTGTCCATGTTGTTCTCAGGATTCACTCCCTCTCCAGGTTTCGGGTGTTGGCTGCCCAAAGTTTCTTGTCACAAGGGCCTCACTGTAGGGAAACTACAAAGTGGTCATCAGACTTAGCAAGCAAGAGGAGCTGGAGAGGAAGAACAGACAGAGGAGCACAGGAGTCCCATTCTTTTGTGCTGTCATCATAGAAGCGACCTTCCAGCACTTTTGCATTTTTCTATTACTAAGCAGGGCACCAGGGAGGCGATGAGCTTAGGCCATGAGTGCTGGCATGGTGGTGATCTCAGGACCCATCCGAGACACTTAGATCAAGGGTAAAACAGAGTGTGCTTCACTCAGATCCCACCCTGGAGGGGAGTTCTCTGTGGCAGCAGTGGGATGTGCGGAAGGCCTCTTTCTCACCTGGGGCACAAACCCTCTCCTTTGTTTCTGTGGTCTCATGAATTTCCCTTCTACCCCATCTAAAAGTCCCTGGGAGCACTTTGTATGAAGTCTCACACCCATCTTTAAAGGGTTATTTAGTTCTGCAAAAGTTTTTGCCTTTTTATTTTAATATTTAAACATTAAAGCCTAGAGGCCAAAACGCAGAGGAAAATAGGGAAGGCCTATGAGCCTGACCCTAAGATCAAGTAAAAGGCAGGTAAGTGTGGAACAGGTGCAAGGCTGAGCTGGATGGTGAGTGCCTTTGACACTTGCATGTGGAAATACTTCAAGTCAACTCCGGCTTGTTGATGGAAGCAGGAGGCAGAGGAGTGATTTCTCCTTTTGATTTTATTTCAGTCATTAAGTATAATGAGATTGGAAAGTAAGATTGGAAGTGGGTTTTAAAAAAAAAGAGCCAAAATTTTTTTTCAAAAAAGTAGAGAGACAAAAGATTTCTTTAGGTAGCACTGACTGGGAAGGAAGAGTTAAAACACTCAATATTTGGCTCCTGGGTTTATTTTAACTACTTACATACACATTGAAAACCCCTGTAATGGCTGTAGCTTTAATGATTTAGTTAAATACAATTTAAATAGAACATGGTCAAAATCCTGGTGGTTAACTGATTCTGTCAATTAAGATAGTCTTGTAAATAAGTATAAAGAGAGCCCCTCCCCCCCGCCCCCACAGGACTCCCAATCTTAAATAAGAACAACATCATTATTATGGGTAAGGAGATTTTGCAAATCTGAATTAGTGATTACAAATATTCTGGGAGACTAAGGGAGCTTAATGAGGCAATGCTGCTTGATTTTGAACAGGTGCAGTTCAGTTTTAATTATTTATGACAACATTCTGCTAAATGAAGAGCACCTACAGTATGTTCCCAAAGCAAAACAAAGAACTTTTTGCAGAAGCCTCCAGCCCACAAGGATACACACGGCCAGAGTGTTTTATTCAGTTTAGGCTTGAGCCATTTCTGGAGGAGAAGAGAAATAGAATGTGCGGGGACAAAAATCTTTAGTATATTTTGCTTAAAAAAAAAAAAAGACAAAGGTAGTAGAGGTCTACACTTAAGGAATGCAGGATCCTGGTGAAGGTGATGGTTGTGACAAGGGGCTGCGGTTTGTCCTTCCAGACTTTATCTGCTGGAGGAGACGGGGCTGTAGAGTTAGGTTGCCTGTCAGGGAGGTGAGCCTCTCAAATGCAAATGGTTGCATAAGTGGTTTGCACAACAGTGGTGGCCCTGGACATTCATGTAGGGGAGGAAAAACTGGAGCTCTTATCTCCTGGGAAAATGCAGTTATCTAAAGCACAATCCATCCTAAAGGAGTAAACCAGCCCTAGCTCCAGGCAGGAAGCCATGGGAAGTCCCCCAAGCCACATCCACCGATAGATCAGGGACCCCACTTCTGGCAGGCTCATTTTAATGAAAGTGACCTGTGTTGGGGCTCACAGCCTGCTCAGGACCTGTCTGGGGTAACATGTAGGGAGCATGGGCCCTGGCGTGGGTCTTTTAAAGAAATGTGCCCCAGCATTAGACTGAGGGAGCTGTGCTGTGCAATTGGTAGTTTTCATCCTGCAGCACTTCCTCCAAAGGAGCCCTAGCTGAAGTACAGAGGGCCTACGTCCTCGGTGATCTGCTTCTCTGAACCCTTTTTGTCACAAGCGAAGCAAAGCATCAGGTTTTCCTAGGAATATTTTTCCAGAGCAAAGACCTGACACTTTCTACAAACAAAGGTTTGTTATTGCTGTGAGTGTCCCTTTTGTTTCATAAATCTGCTCATTTCTTAAACTGTGGTTGTGTTTTGATGGCTGAGCTGTTCTCCCCTCTCTTGCTGCTGTGTATGGGCACCGTGGCTCTTCCCTGCCACACTGCAGCTTGTTTTGCAGTGGTATGTGCATGGAGCCAGTGAAGGGAAAGCAGAAAACCAAAACGAAGTCAAAGAGAATTATGAAATGGTACAGAAAGCTCATTTTAATGAAAGTGACCTGTGCCACTGTTTGGTGTTCTGAGGCGCAGTCTTATTTCTCACCGAGCTCCTGCTGAGCCCTTCTGAGGCGATTAAGAGTCAGATTCTTACTTTCTTTAGTGTGTGTATACAGGCCACTTGGATGTTATCAAGATGTAATTAATTCACTATTGTAATAAATGCTTGAGTTGAAGCATGACTCTGTCTTCCTAATGATGCTTATTCCTAGATGTAACAATCGTTTTAATCAGGGACCCCGTTTAAAGCTCTTTGTGCCTCAGATCTTCTACCTTAAAATGAGAAGATTGGATAGTCTTGAATGTCTGATCCCATCTTGCTTAAGAACTGTTTTTCCTCTGAGGACCATAAGGTAGCAGTACCTGTTTTCATCTTAAACAACTGCACAGATTTTTTTCTTTTAATAAAAGCTTACCTCTGTGGCTTGATATTTCATAGGATTTAGGACAGTTACTGCAAGGTGATGCAAAAAAAGCAAGATGGTAACTGTGCCAACAGGACCACCATATATTTAGGTAGTGACCCAGGCACAGATGATTTTAAACACCATCTTTCATGTCACTTCTTAGTATTCAGCAGAGACCCGGAGAGATCACAAGACAGACTTTTTTTTTTTGAGACAGGGTCTCACTTTGTAGTTCAGGCTGGCCCTGAGCTCACTATGTAGCCCAGGCAAGCCTCGAACTCAGCAATCCTCCTGCCTCTGCCTCCCGAATGCTGGGATTACAGGTGTGAGCCACCACGCCCGGCACTATGGTATGTGGTATTGATTGCTGGTGGGCGTGAGTCACCATGCCCAGGTGGTTGGGGGGGGGGATCGAACTCTGGACCTTGTGCTTGCGAGGCAGGCACCGGAACCACTGAGCTAAATCTCTGGCCCCCAGACTTTCTTAACATAGCTGTGAAATCAGTGAAAAGCTCACAGCACCAAGTCTCCTAAGGTTGAAATTCCCAGGAAGCCCCTCAAAAGAGAGCAAAGGACTTGTTGAGTTAGAACTATTCATTTCCAACCATATTTCACATGAAGAGACAACTTAAAATATGTGAAGCATGTTTCACACGTAAGGAGAAGCTTTCATTATAATCACTATGAAGCTGGTGTTTTGATGCATAGATTAGATTCACATTTTCTAGGTTACTTAAATGTCACTTGAAAAAATTTCTGGGTGTGTGTGTGTGTTTTGCTAGAGATTAAACCCAGGACCTCGCACATGCTAGGCAAGGGCTCTCCCACTGGGCTACATTCCCAGTTTTGCAAATATTTAGGGGAGAAATCATGACTAACATACTAACAGGTGGAACATCTATCCTGAGGTCCAAAATCTGAAATACTCTAAATCGGATTCTTTTGGGGAGTTGGCATGATCTATAGGTGGAAGATTCTACACATGACCTCATGAGATAGGTCAAAGTCAAAATGGAGGAGCACTAAAATACCAGATAAAGTTACCTTCATGCCATGCACATAAGGTGAACAGGCAGCACGGATAAATGTCATGTTTACACTTGGGGCTCTAGGTGGCTCACTGTGTATATGCACGGATTCCAAAATCTGAAAAAGAAACACAATGAAAAACTGAAACCCAAACCCTTCTGATCTTAAGCATTTTGGATAAAGGATACTCAACCTGTATTAATTTATTTGTAGTTTACTGAAATTTTTTTCTCAGCCAAGCCACCTTCAGCTTTAATCCCAGATTGAGTGTTCTGTGAGGGGGATAAGAGTATGCTGGTGTCAGGCGACTTTGCTGTTTTGCCTGTACTGTGACATTGCCAGGTGCTTCCCTTGAATGAGTAGCACTGAGTTCTTTCACAGCCCCAAGAGGTAGCTGGGCATTGTCATCTTCTGTAATGACGGTTTATCATGTGTCTCATGGTCAGCTATCACTTGACCCAGGCTGCTTTGTACTCAGTCATGGTCTTGGTAAATGACTTCCTTCAAACGTGGCTCCGGTGTCATGTAAAAGCACTAAGACTGTGGAGTCAGACTCATAATAGAGGCAACATCTCCCCAAGAGCATGCTAGTGTGTTTTAACCCAAGGAATATTGTTGAGAACAAAGTTGGGGATTTGATGCTGCTGTCCCAACTTCCATGGCATCTGTGGGTTGTTTTCATTGTGATAAAATAGCTGTAGTATAAAATTTACCATCTCAATCACTTTTAAGTTCAGTACACATTAATCATATTCAGAATGTTGTGTAACCATTACTACTGTTTCCGAAACATTTTTCATCACCTCTGTCAGAAACTCTGCATGTGAAACCCTATGCTCTCTGTAGCCCTTGGGATCTTCTGTGCTACTTTTTTGTCCATGAATTTGCCCATTCTAAGTAACTTATGTAAGTGAAATCATAGGCTGTTTGTTCTTTTGTGCCTGGCTTATTTTCTTAGCATATGGTTTGGGAACATCGTTGTTGTACCATGAGTCAAATCTTAACTTTCTGTTACGGCTGAGTAATATTCCATTTGTGTGGCTGCACTGTACCTATTATTTTAAGTATTCATCTGTTGATGGACATTGGTTGTTGGGCTGTTGCAAATAAAGCTGCATTTTGTATACAAGTATCTGTTTGAGTCCTTTCATTTCCTGTGGGTAGATGCCTAGGTATGGCATTGTTTGCTCATAAACAGAATTCCATTTAGCTTTCTGAGGAAGGTCATGAAATATTCAAAAAGTCAATTTAAAAAGTGGCGGATGTCTTCCTGTTACCCACCTTGTGAGCATCTTCAGGCAACAGGCATCTGAGATATCAGACTTTTGTTTGGGATTCATCTCCTAGCTCCTGGGTAGATCCCTGTTTACTGAGAGGAGGGGGGAGTTGTGGTCACAGGTCTTTGATCACGGGTGGCAAACCAGTGCACATGTGTTATTTGTTTTTCTTTGAAGGCAAAAGATGTTAATGTAGCTGTTCTCTAAACTAACCTTGATATTCAGGCTTAATTGGTACTTTGCAATAAACAAGTGGGTTTGGGGTTATAGTACGGGTTCTCCTCTGTAAAAGGTTCCCATCGCCATCCTAGATGATCAGCTGGCCCAGCCCTGTTCTCTGGACACCTCCTGAAAAGCAAACTTCTGCCAGTGTGGAGCTTAAGCATTAACAGGTGTTTGCCTTCACATCTGTGTGATAAGCAGCTGCAAGCGCCACAGTCCTTGACACATGCAAGCCCAGCTTGTGCAAACGTGTGCGGAAGAGATATCCTGAGTCCCCCAGGCTCCTGCCGGAAGTGGGGTTTGGGAATGGGGTAGTAAAATTTTATACATTTTAATAACTGGTCTGTGTTGAACTTTAGTTTGTGCTGTGGCTTCCTGAAGGCAGGAGTTACAAGGAATTGCTATCTATGTGGGTGAATTGAGCCCTGGTAGTGGTGGAAAGAGGTCCTGGCTGGATCGACTGTCACGTAGACGGTGTTAGACCTGGCACAGAGTGTGGCTCCCGGATGTTTGTTCCACTTATTATTGAACACCTGGGCATTTGGAAATGTCTAAATATTTTTTGCAATGTAGAAATCACACATCCAGATAACGGCCTGGGTTTTTGACCTTTGGCTTTTTTCATCTCTGTGTTTTTGGTGCCATATAAGCTAACTACATTTCCAGTTATCACCTGAAGGTATCTGGGGGTTTAACAGCTGCACGGAGAGATTTCAGTAACAGAATTCTGAAGGAAAAAAAAAAAACCTGTCTAAACCATTTTTTGCTTTGCATTGGCAGGGTGTAGAATGTTTTTGGAATCTACTCTTTATACAAGCAACAGAGTTCGGGCCCTTTGCTTCGATCTGCTTTGTTTCAATACTGAAATGTTATTTTTAAAAGACTGGTGAACATAGTTTTAAAGCTGTATGCCCTCTTGTTCTGTTACTTGTCTGATGCCAATAGAAAATAATAATAAATTCCACACAGATCTGGCCATGGGCAGGAATGAAGACAACAGCATTTGTGTTTGTTACTGCAGACTGTCTCTCTGTTTCTGCAGTGTTCTGTAACCTAGGATCGGCCACTTGATGGACAGAAGCAGAACTGTTCTGTTTTACTTTGTACTTTTGTCGTGTGTGAAATTTCTGTTTAAGTTTGGAAAGTGCAAGTGAAATAAAGTAAACAAGGTTCATAATCCTTCCCTTCCATTTAATTATGTAAACTGCTGACAACCTGGCCTATTATCTTTCTGATTTTAGGCTTGTTCATACAGTCATGCTTGTAGCTTTGGTCTGTAGGGGTGTATTGGGGTGTGCTGTGTGTTTTTGTAACATTTTACAAATGGAATCATGAATATGCTTTCTTGTCTTTAATCTTTTTTCTTCTATCATATTCCTCTAATGACTAGATAGGGTTTGGTTGCAGTGAACCATACATTCAGTTATACAGGACAAACTGTCCTTTAGTAATGATTTCTGTATGTGTGCGTTGAACCCAGGGCCTGCTCATTCTGCACAGTGTGCTCGGCCACTGGGCTATGTGCCCAGTTGAATGATTCTCTTCTTGATGGATTCTGTTATCTTGTTACAAACAGTGCTTGAAGCAACAGTTTTTCTCCTGTGCAATGAAGGAATTGTGCTATTTTTGTGGGCCAGACTTCTTAGAAGTCCTATCAACTAGGTCGAAACAAATGTGTTACTAACTTTCTGGTACCATCAAGTAACTTTACCAACATTTTTTTTTGTCAGTTTCTGTTTCCATTTTCAACTCAGGTCTGTATTTACCTCCTTTTCACCAAGTATTGAATGACATGATCTTTCTAATTTTTGTTAATCAGCTGGTGAATAACAGTGTCTCGTTATTCTTGGTTTCATTTGCATTTCCCTGATTGTTAATGAGGTTAAGCATCTTTTCACATGTTTATTGGGTATTTACAGTCCCTGTGCTGTGAAAGCAAAGGTGGTACACAAGCATCATTTGACCTAAATGGTGAAATAATGGTATCGCTGATGATCTGGGAAATTAACGCGTGCATGCACGCACGCACACACGAGGATGTGTCATACATTTTTGTTGGAAAGTTATTCTCTAGGTTTACATAAAAACTTGATGTAGAAACAGTGATTTAGTAAACCCCAAATCTCTGTACCTTTTGGCTCTCATTTTTATTTTTAGAGTTGCCGTTCCATTCATTTAACTTGGTCTGAAGCAGCCAATAATTACTAGTCTGAATCACGTACAAAAGTGTCAGAACCCCTACAGTTGGCAGCTTCTAAGGGTGTCCATTTGGAAAATGCCACAGGTCGTAATTTGGAATTGGTGGCAGGTCAAGGACTGAAATACTGATGTAGTGGTGTCAGAAAAGAAATATTAACAGCATTGCATGGGGCAGTATTGATTGGATACCAAGGTTCTAGAAGGGTGGAATCATCTTGTTTGGTAAATACATTTCTTATCAGAAAAGGATTTTAGTAGTGTTCTCTTACTAATATTTGTAGTGTGTCTCCGGGAAGTCAGTATTCAGGGAGTGTGGTCCCTTGGAGAGGAACTTGGCATAGCACGCTGTACCCCCAGTAAGAGACTGGAGCTGACCATGTTCTCTTGGGACAAAAAAGGCAGCTGCCAGGCAGAGCTGCTTATGCCAATATTTAATGTCTTGGGCCGAGGCAGATGATGTTCCCTCCCCATGGGGTTCAGGTTCAGTTCCATTTGGAATACACCGTGTGCCAAATCTGGATCCAAGCGCAAGAAAGACATTGACAGTTTGGATGGGGTCCAGAAATAGGCACTGCCGTGATTAAGGGCTTAGGGGCATGACATTTGAGCGGGGGCTCAAAGAACTGAATATTTACAGCAGGGCTAAGTGCTGGATTACATGGCCTGCTGACGCTGGGGCCAGTGGCTGCATCCCTACGTTACCCTTCATGTGACAGGCTCTTCAATGACAAGGAGAGAGAAAGCCACTTCTGAGGGGCCTGAGAGCTTGGGTAGGGTACACGGCGTGTGGGCCTGTATGCCTCTGGGGAAGTCAAGGAGCTAGTGCCTACTTCTTCCATGCTCTGTGCATTATAGCTCCAAGTAGCACCCAGAGGCCAACATACAGAGAGTTCTTAGTTCCAACTGGAAAATTTGATATCCACACACCTCCTTCAGGGTACCCATCATGGATGAGAGGACTTCTTTCCCAAGGCGATACCCAGGCCCCTGGGTTGGTTCTCTTACAAGGTGTGGTTCAGCCAAGAACACAAAGCCAATCTACTCTGAGTATAGACCTTCTCTGCTGTTGATCAGATGCCCTCAGATCTATTTTACTGCTAGATGCATTTCTCACTTATGACAGTGAGAATCAGTTTTCCTGTCACCAGCTCCAAGATGTTGGACTCTGAGACAACCTCCGTGATCATGCTGGGCGGGTGAGAGGTGATCATGCTGGGCAGCTGAGGGGTGATTGCCCAGAGGACATTCTTCTCGAACCTAGGGCTTTTGTGCTGTGAACCACCTTGTTATATATATATATATTTTTTTTTTTTTTGCTTTTTGAGACAGGGTCTCGCTTTGTAGTTCAGGCTGGCCCTGAGCTCACTATGGTGCCCAGGCAAGCCGCCGTGAACTCAGCAATCCTCCTGTCTCTGCCTCCCGAGTGCTGGGATTACAGGCGTGAGCCACCACATCTGGCATTGTGGTATGCGGTGTTGATTGTTGGGCGTGTTTCCACGCCCAGCATTATATGTGGTTACCGGGGATCGAACTCAGGACCTTGCACTTGAGAGGCAGGCACCAGAACCACTGAGCTAACCCTCCGGCCCCACCTTGTTATATTTTGAGACAAAGCCTCACTCAGTTGCTTAGGTACCAGCCTTCAAGAAAGTGGCATTATGGGTGTGCACTACCATGCCAGGCTGCAGAACTCCTTCTGAACTCATTGTGATCTGTTGGAAGAATCAGACCTCACTTAGTGATGTTTCCTAAGTCTGTCAGTGATGAGTAGCGATCTTGTTTTTGAGCTCAACAGCTGTAAGTAACCGTGTCCTGCAGTCATGGCTTACATAGAACAGAGTAACTGACTTGAAAACATGGGTGCCGCAGTGAGCTCCTACAGTGTCTTACCTCTGTGTGCAGCTGACCACCGGGCCTGCTGACTCTGCCCTCGGGCTTTGTAGTGGAGTGCCTGAAAGAGGATTGTCTTGATTCTCTAGTTTCATCCTTGAATCGCTCATGTGCACGGGGAGGCCCTGCCTGTGTGACCGTGTTTTGTGGGATTAAGGCTGAAAACACTTGTGGAGCTCAGGGCCTCAGTCAGAGAAGGTCAGTTGAAATTCTTGAAATGACAGTTGTGATCGCTAGGCCTCAGCTTTTTATTGTGTTTTCTTTGCATTTCCCTGGAGCGCCTTTTTCGGTATCCCCAAGAATGATTTGAAAAGTAATATTAAATCTCTGAATTCTAAGATCCTGAAATTTATCTCATGTCCTAGTAAGGAGAACGTACACTTGTTGAAATATGTGAGGCTATGGAAAGGTTTTCAAAAGGTAGAAAATTAGAATCTAGTCTTTTTGCATATTTACAGAATTGTGGGTAGAGGCCACAATAGCTTATTTTACATATGCTGTTTATCTTTGCAAAGTCTCAAGGACTGCAAACAGATGGACTTTTAAACTTTGTACAAATTCAGTGCTCCCCTCTTTGGAATTCTGGGTAAGTCAGGACCATGTAATCTCTCTTCAGCCACTGCCATGGATGGAAGGGGCAGAGCTGTGTTTCCAGTGGAGGTGTCTTGAGACTTCCAGAGACCATCTGAGAGCCATGAAGAAAGAAATGAAGGGCTTTCAAACCATATAGCTCCAGGAACAATAGAAGTGCTGCATCCTGGGCAGTGTGGGATAATTAAATTATCTAAGGCAGGAAGGAGCGTTCAAGGCAATGCCTGACACAGTTACTGTGTACTTATGTCAACTCTGGTTCCTGGATGCTGCAGAGACTGAGGAGGCCCAGTGGATGAGTGACGTGGCAGCTCACCTATCAGGGCCCTTGATACTATGTGGACTTCCTGTTATGTGAGTCCCCCTGGAGGGTTCCTCAAATCCATGACAGTAGCAGAACTACTCTGATATTCACATGCCGGTATCTGCCTCACAGATGTTCATGTGCTGATCAGGACTTTCACATTAATTATGAGGACTATTTTAGAAGGTTGACTATTCTTTTCTACTTTCCTTGCCTTGCCCCACCTTCTTCTTTTTTTCCTTTTGGTGCCTGGGATTGAACCTGGGGCAGTGAGCTGTCTCCCAACCCCAGCCAACTATATTTTAAATTAAGAAAATTGAGTATGGTATTCTGTGCTAAGATAACCACCTTTACTTTTATTTTTCCAGGTACGAAACCAGCATTGGAGCCTTATTATGGAAAGTGTGGTCCCGTCTGACAAAGGCAATTATACCTGTGTGGTAGAGAACGAATACGGCTCCATCAATCACACGTACCACCTCGATGTTGTTGGTGAGTTTGCTTCTCCTTGTGTGGCAGCTGCACACCAATCTATTCTAGCTTCAGTTATTTGGAACTGCAAAAGTACATCTTGTTTTGCCCGAGTGTTTAAGGAGAATTGGTTTGTTTTCATTCTTTCTACATGCTAGCTGTCATTTGAGAAGGATTCCTCTGTCACTGACAATGTTCTCTTTCCTGATTATCCAGGGTTTATGGGTTTTGTGAGATCCTCTGGGTTCCCAAGCTTCATCTTTTATAAGGTGGATATGTATGAAATGTCTGGAAGCTGAGATTACTTTGTGTCTTGGGTAAAGGGGTCAGATAGAATGTGCAAGAACTTTGTTTTCAGAAGAGAGGTAAAATTACCTAAAGAAGAGCAACTGTATCATGTAGACTGAAGAATAAAGATAAAGGTATTATAATGACTAAGCCAATAGCTGGCTATTAAAAGGTCAACACCAAGGGGTCCTTCACTTCCATAGGAAGAAAGTTGTTAGACACTACCAACTCAGTGTCTGTGCCTAGAAGGCATTTCCTCTGTGAAAAAGGAACCATACGTCTTGAGTGTATAAATGCATTTTTGTCAGAGTGCACAGATAAGCCATTTTAGTTAACATCTTAAAGATCACATAGCCTGTTGTCTTAGAAAGTCAGATTTCTTCCCAAGTTTTGCCTGCTATGATGGGTTTTTATTGTAAATGGTGAAGAAAAGGTGTTTCTATCTTGGAGAATTGCCAGTATATGAATTTGCTCCTAACACATGTTTCCTTGTGCAGGTGGTGGGTTAAGCTGTCCTCTGTCTTAGTGCCATTTGTTCTCTGACTTGTCATCTATCATGACTCTCAGTCTATTGTCTGTCCTTGGGCCATTCCTTTGGGTTACCTGATTGATGTGCTCTTTCGCTTTTCTGTATGTGTAGGTTACTGAATTTTGCTAAAGATTTAACTCAGAGCTCACAAGAATTTATTATGCTTTAATGTGCCTGAAGGTAATGCCAGAAACACATGCCCACCCACTGTGTTCTACAAATAAGTCTCTCCGACATCATTTCCCATACATGTGCCCCCAGCATTATCTCACTCATGGGTTTTTCTTTCCCTTTCATAAAATGTTACCTCTTTGAAGAAAGAGATTCCATAGATATTTGGGTTGCCCAAAGAGCCACTAAAAACCTTTCCCCAAACTGGATTAACGAAATTATATAGGTATGGTGTAACTGAAAACTAAACAGAAAACCATTTTGACTTGTGTCAAGTTAAGTGAAGCTCAACTTACAAGACACTGCCTTAGAAAGCATGATATGGTCTTTACTTCTATTTGTACACAAGTATTCAGTGGAAAGAATATTTATTTGAATATTTGAGTTATTTAGAAGCCTTGATGTGAAATTTGATAGGCCTTAGTATAGTGTTTATCCTGTGGACATTCACAAAAATATGAGTCTTGAGACTTTTTCTCCTAGAGACTTTTAGAATTACTAGGCTTAGGTATTTTCAAAGCAGGGACAAAGAAGTAACACACTTAAATATAAGAACAAAACATGTAACATCTCTTTTGATGTTGAGGTGCTATAAATCCATTCCTCAAAGAGCACACGACTTAGAATTAACTAATTTCCTTTGGGCTTCGTGTATACTGAATTTAATGTGACATGTTTCCATTTAAGGAAAGAAGGTTCAAATCTGGGCTAAAAGTTCTACATATCTAATTGTGAAATTAAGTTATTTATTATGGGAGGAACAAATAATTGTACTAAAGCAATCTTCTGGGATTATGAGTTTGCATAGGTTTGAAAATTATTCATTGGGATTGCTGGGGCCATTCCAGCCCTGGGTTCTTGCTTAGAGCAGGTTTTACGTGGAGTTGTTATGTAAAACATCCAAAAGCTCCTGCCCCACCTCCTCTCTGAGCTTTCTGGCAGCCCATCCCGGTGAAGCCCTGAAATCTCTCTCAGAGTTTAGGGTTGGGATTTGAATTGGGCTGCTGAATAATGGAATTGTGCTGTCTAATGTTAATCCCCTGGCAATCAGTCTTGTTGAAAAGAGGGTATGATTCAGTAGTGTAATGTAGAGGGAGCGTGGAGTGTATGGAGTAATGCAGAGAGAGGCCTGATTATGTCACAAATTTGGGAGATCGCCCAGTCTAACACAGGCCAATAATGACACAATGCTGGTTGGGAATATCCATTAAAGCTCAACTCCAATAATTTTCCAAGCCTTGAACCTTCTTTATAAATAGAAGCCAAAAGTTAGTGGAGTATAAGACATTTTCAGTAAAGATGGAGGTGTGAAATACTCTCATCTTTGCTCAGGACTCTAGTAATTGCTTTGAGAAGCACTAATAAAATAAAAATTGAGTCAGCTAAAGAGTCTCGTAGAATTACAGGGTTGGCAGTCATTCTGAACATCTCAGCAAGTGGAAACAAAGAAGGCTCAGGCTTAAACAATGGATTTCTCGTGGCCCACAGGCCCAAATTTCATATATTGCTGGGTGATAACAGCCTCTCAGCTACCTCTCTGTTTCGAGTCAGAACTTCTTTCAAGTGAAAATGAAGTCCTGTTCTTGCTCACACTCTGAGGTGGTTTTTTTTTTTTTATTGCTATGCTGTATAGACTTGGGGGGTTCAGATATTAGGAAGCATCAGTATGGGTGAGATCTTTTTATTGAAATTCTTCCCTGGAAAGGCATCCCCATAAAGTACTTTAATGTAAAAGCCGTGTAATTTAAGTGACATTCCTGTGTTCTGGAATTAAACAGCAAGCTATTGTTGTGCTCAAGTGAAATGCTTTTGTTTATAGGAGCCCTTTTAGGAGCCTGGCTTGATCCTCATTAAAATTGACACCATTACTTTGCAGCCATTTACTGCAAGGGAAAAGGGGTGTGAAGCTCCACATCTCAGTAATCGTGGCAATAATAAAACAGGCTGCCCTAAAGTAGCTGGGTGCAGGAGGTGCTAAGTCTCTGCCATGGTTGGTCAGTGAGGGTTGCTGATGCTCTGGTTTTATGGGGCCCTGACACCAAGAAGCCACACCTAGCATGAGCCATTAACTCTTTCCACTTTCCCTGCATCTGAACGTGAGGGAGTTGACACTCTGTGCTTGTTGTGGCCTCGGTAGCAGGCATGTCAGAGGCCCCCTCTGGGCACAGGCTGCATGGAACAAGTTACTTAGCTCCTTTGGATTTCTGTTGTATCATCAATAAATGGGAATGATGACCTTTACTTCATGTGATGGTTATGTTCGTTCCCTCCAGCTGCTGTGACAAAGGACTCGAAACTCCTTAGCTTAAAGTGGCACACTTGTATCCACTGATAGCTCTGGAGCCTAAAAGTTCAAATCAAGGTGTTGCCAGGTGCAACGGCTTTGGCACAGTTTCCTGTGGCCATCAGCAGTGTTGGGAATGTATTGCTCCGCTCTCTGCCTCTACCTTCATGTAGTCTTCTTCTGTGTGTTTTGAATCTTCTTCTGTTTTTTCTCACAAGAGGACATCTGTCGTTGGATTTGGGGCCCTCTCTAAATCGAGGATGATCTAGTTTCTATAGTTAATTAGGCATTAACTTAATTACATCTACAAAGATTTTTTTTTTTTTCAGAAGAAGGTCATATTTATGGTTTCCAAGGGTTAGGACACAGGCATCTCTTCTTGGGACCACTATTCAACTCACTACGTTGGAAGGAATCTGTATGAGCTTTCATTTGTCTCTGTTAAGTCTTACTCCATGAACCGTAAGTGCCACTTTGGGACCAACAGAACTGGCTGGAAGCTGATGTTCCTGCCTCCTGCCGTAGATTTCACCTTGGTCATTAAGGCCGTGCTGAGACTAATCTGGTTGGTTACTGGACTCGCACAAGAGCATGATGGAGTCCAAATGTTTGCCGTCTATTGAGGTGGCCTCTACCCACCTCCTGCCCACCGCATCTTCAGCAGAGCCAATTCAGGTCCAGCAGGTGTAATGATTTGTGCAACGACTTGGGGAAGGCAGCAGAGCTAGGGTCTCACTGCTGCTGTTCCTGGCTCCTGTGCCAGCGCAGCTCCAACTGCACGCAGCTGATCTATGCTGTGTTCCCTTCGGTGCAGACCAGCAATGCCTGCGGCCACAGGACCCTCAGTAGGAGCCGTTGCTGCGTCATCTGACGTTGAGCTCTTTTCTGAACTAAAAATGAGAGACAGAGACGTATGGATAGACACGCACATACTGACTGAGATTCGAAAGACGCCGTGAGTGTTTCCTGTTCTTGAACATTCCAGTTTGAGGCTCCCCAGAGACCTTCAGATAACAAAGTAGCTTTTTCATCTGGCATTTGCTATTTTGTGGGCAGAGTACAACGGGAGTAGACACGGTACCTCTGGATTTGCTCAGGGTAGCCCTGTGTTTTCCAGAGCTTTGCCCCCCAACTCTTCAGTGCAAGGTGTGGCCAGCAGACCAGACCAGTGTCTCAGCGAATGGTTGGGGTCCATCGGAGGCTGCGTTCTACTTTCGGCTGGGTCGAGTTCACCCTGGCTTTACCACCAGCTCCCACTTGTTCTGTGGCAGACCCAAATGGCTCTACCGACTAGCCCTTGGCATAAATCCTTTGTAACTTGGCTCCAGACGTGAGGCATAGCCTGAAAGCACGAGGAATCCATGCTACGCTGACTCCCCTCAGGTGTGTGTTCAGGAGGAGCTGGGAGTCGCCTGTCCCAGGCGCTGACTGATAAGCCCACTGTGACACTCACAGCTGGCACTGAGCTTTGGGCAGCCGGTCCTCAGTGCGAGAAGGAGAAGTTGTGCAAATTGTTTACTACCAGGGGCAGCCTGTGTCCCGGGAAGACAAAGGCTTAGTGTGATCCCTGAGCAGAAACGATGACATGGAAAGCCAGAGTCCCTCAGATCACATCTGAAGAGTGCATTTGAGACCTGCAGTGGGTTTGGTATACAGTAATGTTTAAACCAAGGAACAAACAGTGGCCTTGCTAGTTAATTAAATGGTGAATTTATGACTAAAGCTTTTAGCATTCGGTCCTTCCTGCACATTTTCTCCCGAGGAAGACCCCATCTAAGCCCGAGTTTCTATCATCCTGTGGCTTCTGGACAGAGCTTTGGTTCCTCAGTGACATGGTGTACCCTTGACAGAAGCATTTAAGCTGCATAGCACTGAGGATCTGGAGAAGGCTGAGTTCCTGTGTTCGGTTGTGATGTTCATGCTTTTCCTGGTACCTGCTGTGTCTTAGCCACAGCTGTCAGGCCACAGCTGTGGCCAGACCTCGTTTGATTTTTTTTCATAATCATGATCTTGCCACCAACTAGTTCTTCTTTCCTCCCTCCCCCTCCCTATCTCTGTGTATGTGTGTGTGTCTCTCTCTCTTTCATGTGTGTGTGTGTGTAAGTGTAAAAAATAAGATAGGATCATCCTGTGTTGCCCAGGCTGGCCTCAAACTCATGGTCCTTGTACCTCAGCCTCCTCAGTGCGGGGCTTACGGATGTGTGCCACCACACCTGGCCTCTTCTTAATTCTTGCTCTAGGGTTAAGACTTGGTGTGTTATGCTGGTACTGGCTCTGGAGTTGTGAAATCTGGCTGGAGAGACGCAGAAAGCCTCTCTGCTGAAGACAAATGAAGGTCACCTGCCAGGGAATAGGTCCCAGCGAGCACCTCTGGGAGTGGGCTGTTTGAGTAACTATGGAGTCATGGCATGGGAGCAGCACTTGAGTAGGAAGCACATTCCTGTTGCTTCTTTTGTGGCTTTGGCAGCCATTTTTGCCTTTGCTCCAAAGCAGGGCTGCTGTGGTCAGCCCCCAAGTGTCTTCCTGCCAGAGAATACTTCTGGAGTTTCAGGGTGGAAAATTACACAGTAGTGGTGTTGTGGGGAGCAGGGAGTTCAAATCCTGTTACCACCTTCTCTAACCTCTATGGCCGTGGCAAGTCACAGCACCTGTGAACCTCAGTCCTGTCATCTGACCAGTGGGGACCATAACCCAGTTGGAGCACTGTGGGAGATGAGATGGCACAAATGCAGGACTCTAAATAAGAGCACCAAGTAGTCAGTGTGCAAAGCGCCTCTTACTAGGCAGTCTATGGCTTCTCTTCTGTTCCAGGTTGGAACACACAGCTGCCCTTGATTGACAGAGTGGCCAGTGTTCGCCCTTGCTCCAGGACAAAGATTTCCAAACTCCCTCTGGTAGCTACCATTTAATGAGCATTTGATCGCTACAGGGTGGCTCCTCTCTCCTGCTTCACAACAGGAATTTCTGGACCAAAGGCTGGCGAACGGGGAGCACCATCACTACCACAGCCCTGACTAGCAAAGAAGTCCACACTGAGCAAGCAGTCCTTCCTTCTGCATCTGAGAGCAGGTGGTAGTCTGTGTGGGTGTCAGTGCGGACAGGCATGTTCACACTTGGCAATATCAGCATCTTCTCTGTTCCTGGCAAACCATCATGCACCCTTTGGCCTTTAGGTGAAGGAGAAGCCATGTTACTTGCTTTTGCTTCTGCCGGAAGCCTGGCTGAGGTGGTGGGATAGAGGCTAATGTTTGGTCTGTTGTCTGGTCTTTGGCATTGAATTTATGTCATGGCAAAGAAGATGCGGAAGTGTATAGTCAGGTTAAATGTTTTAGAATTTTTTATGAGAAGAGGGTCTCTTTGCCATATTTGCAGATGCAGATGATACGAGGCAGAGAGAAAACTGTGTTATTAGAGCTTAGGAGTAAGCTTGGCACGAAGATGGCCGTTCATCAATGGCAGAGTCGTTGTATATGGCAATGTGCTACAACTGATCGAGAGTCTATGTGCACAGTGGGAATATGAGCATCCGAACACCTGAAATTCAGAACCTTTCAGTGTAATCTTTGCATTGCATCATGGATTGTCACATTGGCACTAAAAAAGTTTCAGAGTTTGGAGCATTTGGGATTTTAGATATTTTTTAGACTAGGGATGCTCAGTTGATAAAACCTAATGCAACTATTCCAACGTTCAAAAAATTCTACACTCTGAAATACTTCTAGTTCCAGATACTATACTTCAGATAATACACATTCAACCCATAGCAGAAAAGTGGTTGAATGAATTATTTCTGTCTGGAATTTTGTAGCTCTGAGTGTGTTTTAAAGCACAAAGTAAGAGATAGCAGCTTTCCTCTAATTTATTCATATCACTTAATCAGTGGCCACCTTTGTAGACTGAGAGTCCTCTTGGAACAGTTTATGCCAAGACTCCAAGGCATACGGAGTCTCTTAGAATGCCCCACTGTAGTATTCGTCGCTTGCATCCTTGTTTATGCCTACAGTCAAGCAGTAAGGATGTGACAGAGATATGCTCCTAAGTTAGAGAACAGAGTTGATCAAGAGTGACTGCCCCATCTTTAATGACCGGAAGTCAAGTGCAGGAGGCCATGAGGAAGAGATGGCGAAGGGCATCAGCACTGCTATGCGGAGGTGGTTCCACTGCTCTGAGAAGGGAGGGATGAGGCAGTGAGAATGTCACTGCCCTGGTGTAGGGAGAGAGTATCGGACGGAGCACTCCACTCAGACTAGCTGTACTTACTGTGCTGTAATGATGCGTCCTCTCCGGAGCACATAATGTCCATATAACCTGTCCTTGGGGGTGACAGTCGCTTGAATGAGACACAGATGTTGTCCCCTGGGAGATCTCATCCCACTGCACAAAGGAACCAGATTGGCACAGTGAGATGCCGAGAGTCTGGGATCCTGTTGAGACTCTACCTTTTTGTTTCTTTCTCCTAGGATCATTATAAGACTCTCTCGAACAAAACCTGTAAGAATAGTGTTCTTCCTGAGTTCAGCTCAGCTTGTAGCCCAGACATATCCACCATCGTATCAGAGAGGTATAACCTTTTGAGAGACAAGCATTGGCTATTATTTGAGAAGGACCTTTAGGAAGTTGTCCTTTATTTGAAAGGAAATTCTAGTTTTACTCCTTTCGTGTGTACTTTGGGCAGATACTGAAAAGTGAAGGACTTAGTCCTTTAAATGTTATATTTTGGTTAAAAGAAAACCACACTGAATATGGGATCCTTGCTGAGTGTTGAGGTGTGGGTGGGCTGGGAGTCGATGAAGAATCCTGTCTGGTTTGGATAGTGAGGAGAGAAGCAGAATTTGGATGTGATCCTTTTGTGATCTGGATGACAATCTTAAAGCCTCTTTTTAGGTGATGTTTGTCCTAAGAAGTATTTAGAAGCAGAGTTATGTTCAGTCTCTTGAGTTTTGTCTCCAAGAAAACAAACGGGGTTCATTGTCCAGTCTCTCATGTTGTTTGTACCAAAGGGAGGTATTTCTTGTTTGCTCAGATGGGCTGAAAGCTTTTCTTTCTGCTTGATTCACGCCAGGAGCAAGGCAAGGCCTGAGAGATTAGCATAGATCTTTCTAGCTGTTCTGTAGGAGAAAAGATTTTTAGATGATTAAAGCTATCAATATTTGTAGGATGGGCACCCTTCCATGTTATGCACATGTATTAGCTTCATTATTAGTTGACTGTGTCCTGTCACGAATATAGAACAGTTTATTTAATCATGTTTAGGTTTACTTAATCATATCTGTTTTCTAATTACAAATAATACTACAGTAACAAGCTTTGTACTTACCTTATAGGCAGCTGTGTGAATCGTTTTCTAGGACAGACCATAAAATAAGCTGGACCTTTTAAAATGATTTTTTTTTTTTTTTGAGACAGGGTCTTGCTTTGTAGTTCAGGCTGGCCCTGTGCTCACTATGTGAGCCCAGGCAAACCGCCACAAACTCAACAATCCTCCTGTCTCTGCCTCCCGAGTGCTGGGATTACAGGCGTGAGCCACCATGCCCGGCACTTGTGGTATGTGGTATTGATTGTTGGTGGGCGTGAGTCACCACGCCCAGCATTCTGTGTGGTTACCGGGATCGAACTCAGGGCCTTGCGCTTGCGAGGCAGGCGCCAGAACCACTGAGCTAAATCTCTGGCCCTTAAATAGATATTTGTAAATCATTGTAAACCTAGTGACCTTCTTTGTGACTCTGGGGCTCTCGAGTAGTTTGGTTTTTAGTTTCTTTGTAATTATTTGAGAGGAAATACTCTAAATTGGAGTTCAGCCTTTCTAGTAGGAGAGTATATTTAGTTCCTGAACAATTTTTTAAAAAGCAAAACAACACTTTTCCCACATGCTCTTCCCATGAAGGAAACCCAGCTCTGCAGACACCATCTGACGGTCTTGCATTCCTGAAAGACACTGCCCCCCCAGGCAGGTCCTAGTGCTGGGCTCCTCACAGCTGTGTTTACGGCAGCTTCTCTGAGGGAACCAGCGGAGGCCTGACGTCCTCCTTTACATCAGCATCCACGCCAGAGTCGTTACAGGCTGGACCCTGCACAAGGTCTTTGTATGGAGGGAGATAAAAGCTCTCATTTAATAAACAGGACAAGGTAAATACACTTGGCTGAGTACGTAGGTATCCCGTGATCCTAGCTAGGTCTTACACACTCCAAGGTATTGTCACTTTTCCCATGACCCCTTCTTTCTTAAACTGTGGTGAGAGATGTGTAGCCTAGCCATTTTAATCATTTTAGGCGCACAGTTCTATCGGATGCTGTATATTCCATTTGTGAGACCCTCATGGCTGTTCATCTCTACAACTTTTTACCATCCCAAAGCCAAAACTCCTTTTAACAACAGGAGAGGCACTTCGCACCTAAATTTGGCATAACTTCGCGGTCATCAGAGTCACCCACGCAGGTTTAACTTTTGGAAGGTACAGGGTTCTGAGTACCTGAATGTTTGGGGTGTAAGAATAACACAGAGCCCTTCTCCTGTAATTTGTCCAAGAAGATCCAAACTGACACCCAGCAGGCAGAAGCCACTCAGCCCTGAGCCAAATCATAGAGCCTGTGACATTAATTAGTGAAGGTACTTTGGCTCCACCTGCTTGGGTCTCCCCGGACTCAGCCCCAGCCAGCACTTTACCCTGCTTGTCCACGCCATCGAGCAAGCACAAAGGAATTAGTGGTGTTTTGCTTCTAGCATTTCACATGGCACAGCCTCCCTAAGTCACTTTGTGACTTTAGCGCTGGAGGGGAGACACTTCATCTTTCCCCAAACAAGCTTGTTCTGCAGACGTTGCTGTCTCTGTGAAAAGACGCGTGTGTGTTTTAGAGGCAGCTGGACCCCCAGCCCAGTTCTACAGGAGTTTCCAGAGGCAGATGGCCGAGCAGAAGGTGTGAACACCTGGGCAACCAGACAGCGAAGGGAAAAGAGCAAAATCAGAGGAAAGGGCAGCAAACCGTCATCTTCACAGAATGTGATTTTTGTTCCCTAAAAAGTAATTCAGGGTGCCGCGGATGCTAAGCCCTGAATCTCTATGGGCACTGGGACCCTTTCTGAAGGTCCTCCCCATCCCAGCCTTACTTGGTTCAGCTGATCACTTCTAAAGCTGAGGAAAAACAAAACTCAGACCCAGCTGGATTTAGCTGTCTGGTTTGAGAGCATTAGGCAGAGTCTTGACAAGGCAATGAACTCATTCTACTAATTGTAACGAGCATGAGGACTTTAGCAGGTTATCAGGCTCCTCAGACTTCAGAAGGCTTTGATCGGCCTCCTCCTCCTCCTAACAACCGTACCTCATGCTAACTGGTTTAGTGTGTTTTTGTGCAACAAAAGCAACCGCCGCCTATTCCGTAGAAAAAAAGCTAGGCTGGGCTTTCGAAAAAAGAATTCTGAGTTGTTTTCCCTCATCTCCCAAATTGCAGAATGTACTTTCCCTATTCAGGCAGTCCCTTACAGTTGCTAAGAAACTGCCATTCTGAAGAAAGGGTAATTACATTTTGATTTTAATTTAAAGACAGAACAGGCAGGGCTGTCCGCACTCCTTCAGTGAACGGAGGACTTGAGAGCGAGACGCCGGCCGCTTCCCGGCCAGAGCTGAGGACTCCGTGTGATGTGGCGCTGCTGCCAGAGAAAGCGGCTTGGAAGTGGCTCTTCGTCACAAGGGCTGCTTTACTTTTGGGGAGAAATACTTGGGAGACCGGTGTATGTTGGGAAAGCAGGGGCTCTGGGCTTGATTAATTTATAGGTGTAATTTAAGAGCCTGGTTCTCCTTCTGATCCCTGGGATGCATGTTTACTGAGCCTGTAGACATGAGGCCTCTCTGCTCCCTGGATGTTTTTTATGGCTTTTGCTATGTCCGAGTAAAAGCTGTAGATCTCTTATGAGCAAACATATTATTATGTCCAGAGGAGGACTGGCATGTTATAAAGTTTCAGTGGTCAATTAACAAAGATTTATTCTTTGTCACTCAGGTATTTTCTTCTCTCTCTTCTCTTCCTCTCCCTCCCCCAATAATTACCTCTTGGAATGAAGTGGGCTGTGTTTTCTTCGGCCGTCTTCAGTTGGATTATGGCTCCCAGCGATAGAGCAAGCCTTGAGACAGCCAATCTGGATATTTAGCCTCTTAGCAGCTGGGCTTTCTGCTTTAGTGAAGTGGACACTTGAAAAAAAGGGGGCGAGAGCAAGAGGGAGAGAGAGGGGGAAAAGAAAGGTGGGGAGGGAATGTAGTTTTTAGAGCACTTGAGTTTGTTTACTACGCATTTATTTGGTGGAACCTCATTCCGGCAGTGCAGCGGACTGTCCCATCACGACAGCCGCACCCTTTGGCTGGCTTTCCATTGTGTCTTAATTCAGAATGCACACAGGGACCTTTGAGTCGCAATTTTAAAGGTTCTCATCCTGTTTCAGGTCCATGTATTGTATATTTGCAACCTGCTGAGCTCAGAATCTTGTCTCTTTTTAAATTACAGTCAAGAAACAGAGGTGAGCTGTTCATCAGCCTTTCAGCTGTATTTATTTCTCTCCTCCTGTAAAAAGAAAAATCTGTTTTATATAATATCGGAGAGTTAAACATGCTGTAAAAGAAACTTGTCTAACATTGTAAATCCTTCCTGTGGGCAAGATGTGATTTCGTTATCACATAGAGGGAGAATTGAGCCAGCTCTGGGCTTTCTTCTCTCATCCAGAAATAATTCACGGACTAATCCTTTTTATTTCGACTTGATGTGGAAAGTTGCAAACCTGAGGGGGTCAGTTTGCTTTGGGCCTGGTGACGTTCCAGGGACCAGGGTGGCTATGGGAGGAACATGGTTGCCGTCGCCTTTACCCTCTTCCCACATGCCCACCCGGAAGGCCACACCGGGCTGCCTGCTCTGCCCAGCCTGCTTCCTCATCAGCCATTGGTACTTCAACCTCCACTCTTTGGATGTCAGATCAGGAGTTCAGGTGCTGCCATCCACCTCTTGATCGCTGTTCTTGCGGGTCTCATGGACTCCAGGGCACATGGATGGCAGAAGGGGACGGGAAGAGCATGGCACTCAGCAGGCGCTGGCATCTTGGAACCTTTTCCAAGATGTTTCAGGCCTCGTTCTCTGACTTGTTTAAGGGCAGAGAATAAGGTTGCAAAGGAAATCAAAGCCTGATGTGGAGTAACGAAACATGAGGCCTACTGACTTTTAAAAAACATTTTAAATAACATTCTCTGAGGTTTCATTTTATACCAAAAGCAGCTGTAATAAGTTTTGGAAGACGGTATAAGGTTTCTATTACAGAACGATCCTGCTTGCAGTTTTTGTACCCAAAGTGAGAAGAGATGAGGGGGAGAAAGGGTGGGTAAGAGGTTATTTCATATAAGGTGAGAAAATTTGAAAAGATGAATTCAAGACTTCAAGTGGTAACATTCGGTATGCTGTAATTTGCAAATGCAATAACATAAAACCATCGCAAAGGTTTCTTTTTTCCTTTTGGTGAAAATAGTCTGGATAGCAGTGGAATAACTTAATAACTGGAGCCCAGCAGTGCTTTGACCACAAGTTAAGCAAGACTACAGCTCTGTAATGGACCCTGCCAGGGTTGCCCCAGCGACTGATTCCCCCCAAAGGCTGGGGCAAGCCAGAGGCGTCAGCGTTCTGAAAGCCTTCGTTGTTCACGAGGCACCATTATTTGGTATTAAGGGCACAGTATTTGCTTGTGAAACAATTTATTAGAAAATAGTATATTTAAGAAAGCGGGCTTGATTGGAAATTCAGTAGACCTAGTTTATAACATTAAATATTTTATAGCGCTTGTTTTGAGATGGGCAGTAAGGTTTAGAACCCTGAACTTCATGTATGCTAGGCAAGTCCTCGACCACTGAGCTATACCCAGAGGTCTTTATAGTACTTTTCTAAAAAAGGACATTTTAGACCAGCCATCAGTGTTTATCTTAACACATATGTGCAAAACTAGAATGCAAAACTGGAAAGTTGAGCTGAGGAGAGAACTGACACCTAAAACTCACTTTTCCACGGGAAGGAATAAACCTTCTTAATATTTGACAGGTACAAGGGAGTGTATTTTGGGAAGTTGGCTGGTCATAGCCAGCCCCGAGGAGGACAGCTTCCCTCCTGCTGTTAAATCTCTTGGTAGGAGGCCTGGTGGGAAGAGAGAAGAGGTGCTTGTGTAAGTGGACTTTAACTCTGTCCTTCCCTCGTAGATGGGGCTGGCTAGGAGCACACGGGTTCCTAGGGCCCATCTCCGAGGCAGCCGATTCGCCAGTCTTAGGGTTTGTTGTAATATTTGAAGAAACAGAGTGTTGAGTTTTTCTGCCCTCAAAAATTAGAAGGCTTGACTTTTGGCTTCTCTGCTCAACCTACACCGGTGATATTGGAGCAGATGAATGACTTCTTCGGGGCTCTGAAATACTTATCTTTATAACGTGGAAATGTAGGTATCCGGGAAGTGACGGGAGATTTCAGAATGTAATGTGCAAAGGGAAACTCCTGGCAGTTTTTCCTTTCAGAAAGTTTTTAAGGGCCAGCAATAGGCTTATGCAGTAAAATCAATTTGCACATGGTTTGGCTCTTATCCAGCAAATTCCACTGAATGATATTTTAATCTGAAGGACTCCAATAGAAAGGCTTAGATATTTATCATTGGAACTTGCTGTTCCCAGCACAGCAAACAGAGTCTCTTAGGTGCATCGTGGAGATATCTTTGATATGTTGGGTTGGCTGCATGCTCGTTTCCTTTGACTAGTTTTTAAACTGGAGATTAAGCACAGTGGTACCCAAAGTCGGAAGAGAAAGGGAGGGAGAGGGCTAGTATGCATAGGTTGAGGATAGAGCAGGGAATGGAATGATTATTTTTTTTTATGTGTGGTCTTCATGGAGCTGTCATGTAGGAAGATGCCAGTAAGTTTATACTTACTGTTTTTTTTTTTTTTTTTTTAAATTTTTGAGACAGGGAATCGCTTTGCAGTTTAGGCTTGCCCTGAGCTCACTATGGAGCCCAGGCAAGCCTCGAACTCAGCAATCCTCCTGTCTCTGCCTCCCGAGTGCTGGGATTATAGGCGTGAGCCACCACACCCGGTTTATACTTAATGTTTTTATAGACAAGGTCACGCAGCAGCCTGGATTTACCTGGTTCTTTTTTATTTTATTCTTTTAAGAACACTTATTATGTGATCTACTGGCCTAACACCTTTTAAATGTACACTTTATTGACTGTAGGGACAATGCTGGCCCACAGGTTTCTAGAATTTACTTGTCTTGCTGGATGGAAAATTTATGCCCATTGATTAGCTATGCTCCATTTCCCCTTCTGCCTCAGCCCTACAGCCTCTCTTGAACTCTTTGCATATATAAACAAGACTAATTGAGATGCCTCTCCTAAGTGGAATCCTGCAGTATTTGTCCTTCTGTGGCTGCCTTGTCTTACCAGGCAGAATGTCTTCCAGGTGCGTCCGTGTTGGCATACACTGCAAGATTTCCTTCTTGATAAAAGCTGGATGGTTTTCTATTGTATGTAGAAGTTACATTTTTTATTTTATTCATCTGTTGATGAACATTTAAGTTGTTAAATCTTGGGTGTGAGCAACAGTGCTCTGGTGAAGGTAGAACTGTTAATATGTCAAATCCTGATGTTGGTTCTTTTGGATCAATACCTACGTGTGGGATTGCTGCATTGGATTTTGCTTTTACTTTTTGAGCGGGCTCCATATTGTTTTTTATAGGTGGCCATACCCACTTGTGTTCCCATCACCAGTGTGTGCAAGGGAGTTCCTCATATCCTCATCAATACTTTTTTTTTTTTCTTGGTAGTAGCTATCTTGACAGTTGCAAGGTGGATTATGGTTTTGATTTGTACTTCTCTGATGGTTAATGATGAACCTCTATTCCTTTTCTTGTTGGCCTTTTTTTTTTTGAGACAGGTTCTCATTTTTTAGTTCAGGCTGGCCCTGAGCTCACTATGGTGCCCAGGCAAGCCACCACGAACTCAGCAATCCTCCTGTCTCTGCCTCCCGAGTGCTGGGATTACAGGCGTGAGCCACCACGCCCGGCATTGTGGTATGCGGTGTTGATTGTTGGTGGGTGTGAGTCTCCATGTCCAGCATTATATGTGGTTACCGGGGATTGAACTCAGGACCTTGCGCTTGCGAGGCAGGCGCTGGAACCACTGAGCTAACTCTCCGGCCCTCTTGTTGGCCATTTTATATCTTTGGAAAAATACCTATGAAAGGCCATAGCTCATTTTTAAATTGGGTTGCATTTAAATCTTGAACCACCATGTGTGTATTGCGAGAACACCTCAATTTGGTTGCTTCTACACAATTTCTATAAAGAGGGAACTTCCTAGGCGTAATACCCGGATGAGAACTTTCTCCATAAAGAAAGCGAGGCAAGAGAAATGAGGGCTGGGAGTCTGGAAACAGCAAGCATCTCCCTACAGGGCCTCTTCTCTGATGGTCTAAAACAATCTGCCTTTGGGCATCTCTCTGCTTCAATGCCATGTCTGACATAATATTTAGCAGGTTAGTGACTAATAAGGAGCCAGCAAACGGAGTCAGATTCATGGTAAAGAGATGAAACCATGAGTGGGTATGGTCTCTTCATAACGCTGACCTCTGGTTTCTCGTTTACTTTTCAATACAAGGAATTCAAACCTTCTTGGAGCATCTTAGAACTGTATCAGGAGACCCTGTGCACATGGGAACCCTTTTTGATATTCAGTATATCTTTGAGTTTAGTTTTGTCACCTGTCCATAATGTTTGGTCCAGAGTGAAGGTGAGTTTTGGAGATCATCCCCAGCAGAACAGGAGTCACCTGTCCCTGTGCTACCATTTGTCCTTTGGATTGTCAGTATCCTTTCCCTTGTTCATGAGGTGGCCAAGGATAACTGGTAATGTGGGATGTAATAAGTCAACTTCAGGTTTTTCTAAATAAGTATGATTTTTACAAGGGTTATGCTTTTGCTATCTTCTTTGAAGTCCTTTTTGTTGTGGGTGGAGCCTCTTATTCCAAAGGAGTCAGCCAGCAGACGGGAGGCCCTTTTGGCTTGTGCTCCCGACAGGCTTCTGCTCACCACCGCTTATGTGTCTGTCTGTCTTCCTCCTACCCCCCACTCCTTTCTTCCCCTCTCCATCAGAGCGATCGCCGCACCGGCCCATCCTCCAAGCCGGACTGCCAGCAAATGCCTCCACAGTGGTCGGAGGGGACGTGGAATTTGTCTGCAAAGTTTACAGTGATGCTCAGCCCCACATCCAGTGGATCAAACATGTGGAAAAGAATGGCAGTAAATACGGGCCCGATGGGCGGCCCTACCTCAAGGTTCTGAAGGTGAGAACTTTCTGAATTCCTCGGGGTCCACGACTCGGAGTTCCTCTGTGGGTTTGACTTACTGTTGTCAAACAGTAAGTCAAGTTTTTTGACTTACTGTTGTACGCGAGGAAGTGGATTCTTTTTTTGGATTGTGCAGTAGAGTTTGCTAAGTTGCCAGAGCATAAGGCTCAGCAATGTGATTTCTGAAGAGACCTATAGGATAGGGAAAAACTATTGAACTTTGGAGTCAGACAGCTCAGCTCTTTATCAGCCTAGGCTCTTAGGTGACACTGTTAGGTTCAGCTGCATGTCTTGAAAGTGGAGATTGATACTGTCTCCCCAGAGGAGTAGAGAGGAAAGAGTTTGGAAAGTTTTAGACACTATACCTTATGGTCATTGTTATTCTGATGTTGATTTCTATTGATGTGACTTTAGGATCAGATTGCAATATCCACCTTTAAGAAAAAATTTAATTTCTTTTTAAAAAAATAATCCTTTATCCTTGGAAATTCATTTACATGTGATTTAGACAATAAACTTTGGAACATGTTTCTGTGCCCATGAAATGTTGGACAAGGAACATTTCTTTCCCCTTGTATTTTTTGTTTTTGTTTTATAAGCTCCATTTTCAGATCATCAGCCTCTTTATTATTTAGGTGTTATTTATTTATTTTTTAAGGAAAGGTCTCACTATGTATTGTAGGCTGACCTTGAACTCACTATAGCCAAGGCTGGTCTCAAATTCATAGCAAACCTCCTGCCTCAGCCTCCTGAGTGCTAGGATTAGAGGTATGGGCCACCATGCCTGGCCAGCTTCTTGAATAATTTAGATCTAGCTTGCTCTTCAGAATGTTTCAGCTTGTGGCAGCTAAGTCCGTGCTGCTACTTCTCACCCACTGTCTACCATACTCCATGCTGAGTTGCTCCTTTCCATGCTGAGAACAGCCTCAAAATGAATAGTCTTCCAGGAAAAACATCAGTGGCTAACTAAGAAGTTTCAATTAATGAAGTGTTCTCTCCAGCTAACAACACCCAGGATCCAGAAGCTGGGGAAAGATGACCAAGCTGGGGAAGTGGTGACCCATCCCACCAGCTGTTTTCACAGCCTTCCACCCTCCTCCATGGTCACGTTCACTGTTCACCATTTGACTGATTTTGTTCTTCATCGACCCACAGCTCTTTAGCCATAATGGAGGTTGTTCTCTTGTGGTGTGTTGGTGGTGGGACCATAGACAGCTCTGAGTCCTTCCTGGTTGGCCGTTATATTGTTCTCCTATGTCTGTTCTAGCACTCGGGGATAAATAGTTCCAATGCAGAAGTGCTGGCTCTGTTCAATGTGACTGAGGCGGATGCTGGGGAGTATATATGTAAGGTCTCCAATTATATAGGGCAGGCCAACCAGTCTGCCTGGCTCACTGTCCTGCCAAAACAGCAAGGTAACAATGTTTTTGTTTTTGTTTTCGTTTGTAAAAGAAAGCTGGATATAGAAGCTGAAAAGACTTGGTGCTTTGGGAGACTGCAGGCAGCTTGTAGGACAACTCTTATGGCCTTGAAGTATTTATAATAATCTTTCTTCGGTGATGCAGCTGGCATGATGCCAGCAGCCATGGAAAAATGCCCATGATGTTCAAAGTGCTTGCTCTAATTTCTTCTAAAGATCACTTTCCACCCTCACCCAGTTTGTACGTTGTTCCTTCTGGTTTATCTTGTTTGGGCTGCATATTTCCCATGATGACTGCACATCATTTTAAACACATACTACCCAGCATGGTATGTTCCATGCTGAGTTTCTGCCCATGGAGACTATCCTTTTTTTTTTTTAGGATAGTTTTCCAGTAGAACCATTGATGGCTAACTAAGAACTCTCAATCAGTGAGGTGTTCTCTCCAGCTAATACCCCGAGGCCAGAAGTCAGGGGAAGATGACCATCCTGGGGAATTGCTGACCTGTGGTTTGAATAGTGAATCTGCTCATTTCAGGGTCAGAAAAAATTCATATTTTCTTCTACCCCAGGTTTGTGGAGAAACATTATCATAATGTAATTGGTCCCACAAAGTATTGTTTCTTTGGCCCCATAGTTGATCTTACTCCAACTTCACAGATGATTCACATCCCCTGGTTAATACCACTCAGTGCTACTGAAGGAGGAAGTTTGTCTTAATTCACATTCAAATGTTTATATTTAAAAAGGGTGAAAAAGTCAATTTGTTTTCCATTGTTAAGATCATGCTTTCTTCCATTTTCTTTCAGTGCTATGTAAGCGAGATGGTTTTACTAAAGTGAAATTAACCAGAGCCTGTGACCAAGAGATCCCTTCACCCTGGTTCATTCCCACAGAGCCAGAGGGATGTGTGAGGTGTTCACCTGGGCTTATCTGTAGTATAATGTTTCATTACAAAACAATTTAAATATTTAGAACTATCCTTTTCTCATCATGGGAGTCTGCAGCCAACAAGACCAAACCCAGCTTAACCTTTTGGGCCTTACACTTTTGGAAAGCAACTCTAAATCCAAACCAAAGCAAAGGCCAGGAGAAAGATCTCTGTGGGCTGATTTTTCCATGTGTCTGATTGCATGCATGTCTAGGTGGTGAAGCCGGTGTGGTGATGGGCCTGCAGAGGTGAGCTGGCCAGTGGCTCTCCGTGTCTCTCGGTTGTGGGCTTTGTGGACGGGCTGCAGTCGGAATCTCCCAGTGGCCGGCACCTCCTGGAGTCACTGGTGCAAGGCCTCATGGTTCCATGGCCCCCTCCACAATCATTCCTGTGTCGTCTAGCCTTTTTCTTGCTTCCTTTGTTTTCTAGGCCGCCGGTGTTAACACCACGGACAAGGAAATTGAGGTTCTCTATATTCGGAATGTAACTTTTGAGGATGCTGGGGAGTATACGTGCTTGGCGGGTAATTCTATTGGGATATCCTTTCACTCTGCATGGTTGACAGTTCTGCCAGGTATATACTGCTCTTTCTCTCCATGGGTTTTTCCCTTTTCTTGGTTGATTGCTGTAAAATTAACACAGCTTCTGTTCTTAGAAATAGCCCCTTTTATCCTTGCATAAAGATTTAAAAAATCCAAATGATCCCCCCCAGAATAAGAAAGTTGTCTTAGACATTCAGTTACAAGGAGATCCTACAGTCCATTTGTGATTAAGTGAAATTTTACTCTTAAAACCCAATGGGATCTTAATATTTTTAGTGAGTCATTGAGCCAATATATAAATTCGCCCATGTCTTTTCTCTTAAGGAAGAAGTTGAAATTACTTTATAAAATGCAAAGTAATTTTTTTCTCATTGCAAATTCCACTTTGCTGAAATCCCATATGTGGTTTTATTCCTGTCCCACTCTGTATTTTTAATAAGATGAAAGAAGAGGAATGTATCCTGGGGTGCCCAGGGGAAGCACCTCTGAATGTAGGTGTGCAGAAGCAGTGTGTTACCTCCCTTGGGAATCGGTGGCTTGTTGCATGTTGCAATGGGTTGGACTCTTAGTTTGCTCTGACTGCAGTGCATGCTCATGCCATCTTGGGTTTGATGTTATTTCTACCCCACGGAGAAATAAACATCAGCAAAGCCCTGTCGCCTGAACATTGCTGCTCTCTAAGTCTTTAACTGACATCTCTAGTTTAGTCAGACCTCCTTGATGAACGCTGGCCTCTCTGAAACTGCTGCCTTGTTATTATTTTCTTTGTGAAACTTGCACAGACTGTGGTTTGCTAGCTGTTGACGTTCCACTCCAGTTATTAATTCCTCATTTTTAGAATACAGTGGCTACCTGCATGCTTGTTTTATACTTAGTAAAAATAGATTATTTCATTTTGTGCTATGCTGCTGAGAGTTTTGACTATCTTGCAAGTATTTTTTCTGATTAAAATGTATAAGCTTTAATACCATTGCATCCATTTATCCTTTTATCGTGAATCTTCTCTATGAATATTTGCTTTGAAACAATGAGACTGCTGTTGAGCTTGCTTATACTTGCAGTGCTGCATTGTGCAAGTGCCTCGCTGGCACTTCTTAACCAATGTGCCTGACAACACTAGCCCATTAACTAAGAATGCAGTTTGAGAAAAATGCTACTTGGGAATTCACTGCTCATAGACTGACCATTGACGACAGAGGAGGGATCAGCATGATGGGAAGTTGATATAAGAAGGTGTTAAATTAATCATATGTGTATATACTTTCATTTATATTTTTTCTTATGGGAAAAGTTTAGTGACATCTATAACCAGATACACAAAATTTTAATGGTTAAGGAATACCATAAAATTATTATGAATATAATGATTTCATGTAAACAATTCAGTCTTTAGATATGTGTGTGTGTGTGTGTATACACACACACACACCTATATATCTATATGTATATATTGGGTCAATACCGAGATTGAACTTAGGACCTTGTGCTAGTGAGGCAGGTGGGGGAACCACTAAGCCAAATCTCCAGCCCGCAAGCCTTTATATTAAATGCATTGGTTTATTTAATTAAATAACATACTGGGCTATGTTAAGTAAATCACTAAAACCTTTATGGGCAGCCTGTTGCACCTAGGGTAAGTCATCATCTTGTCTAGCTGGTACCAAGAAGACTGAGGCATTGCCATTATCTCCTTAGAAGCAAAATGGGCACACTTGTGTTCAGGATTTTTCAGCATGGTTTGTTTTCAGAGGCTGTCGAGAAAAGCCATCCTTTGTTGTGGGGACAGTTGCAGTCTCGCTCCGCCCAGAGGTGTGATAGAATGTGGCCTTATAGCCTGTCCTCTGCGGCTTGGTGTCAGTTGCTCCCTGACAGCAGGGAGCCCCTGAGACTGGAGACAGTGACCGTGTTGGCCCTGGCTGTAAAGCAAGGAGCACTGGTTCTTCATTTACACCTGGAGAGGCACTTAGTGGGCCTCTGCCCCCTACTGTCTAAAAGAGTGGAGCTTTCGGGAAGCCCACCTTGCCTAAAGACTGCTCGTTGCCTTTGATTCCATTAGTAGTGTTGCGATGCATTGCTCCAGTGTCCTGACTCTGTGGCCTGCTTATCTGTTTTTCCTCCTTATAATCCACAATCTAGCCCCTGTAAGAGAAAAAGAAATTACACCTGGCACAGATTACCTGGAAATAGCCATTTACTGCATAGGGGTCTTCTTAATTGCCTGTATGGTGGGGACAGTCATCGTGTGCCGAATGAAGACCACGACCAAGAAGCCAGACTTCAGCAGCCAGCCGGCTGTGCACAAGCTGACCAAGCGCATCCCTCTGCGGAGACAGGTAACAGAAAGTAGATAAAGAGTTTAAAGAAATTTTCTCCTCCCCATGACTCAGCCAGCTCTTGATTTTGTCCCCTGCTTTGATGCTGTCTACTTCAGTGAGCCTGGTGTGTGGATGGTTCTGATGTGCCTCTTGGTGGTCATCCAATTAACATTTGTGCTTTGAGGGTCTGAGTTGTCCTGTTTCTCTGGGGTCAGCAGATGGGCTCTAGTTCCAAAGACAGGAAAAGACCACAGTGGAAGAATCAGAGAGCTCATTGGAGGACAGGAGGTGACTCTGGAGGCAGTTTCCTCTTTGTACCTGACAAAACTTAGCTACAAAGCCTAGGTCATTTTTGACCCTTAGAATCAAATGTGTTTTTCTTTTCTTTTCTTTTTCTCTCCTCTCTTCTCCTCTCCTCTCCCCTCCCCTCCCCTCCTCTCCTCTCCCCTCCCCTCCCTCTCTTTCCTTGAGAAAGGCATGAATATTATGATGAGGCTTATACCACTAGTGGGAAAAGGACTAATAAATACTGTTTGATATATATATTTTTAAGTCAAGATCAGAAACCTATGACTTGGGAATATATATACGAACTACTGCTTGCTTTAAATTGGCCCATGATTTCTTTCAAAAGGGAATTGTGGCTTAATCTTCCAATTACTGAAATATGTTGTATAAGTATATCATTATGTTATTATCAGTAATTTCAGGTGTGGCAGTGGATTCAGTAGTACAATGATTTTTATGTGCAGTTGCTTTTAACCTTGAGTTTGTTCTTTGCTGGCTACTTTTCTTATAGCTGGTTGATTTATTTTTGTTTTGGAAAGAGGGAGTCAAGGTAAAGCTTCTACTGTACCATAAACCAAAGCCCTGCAACGATGAATTGGACAAGAAATACTTTGACTCTTTTCTTCTTGTTCATGAAGAAAGATGAGATACTATGTGTCAAGTGCAAAGTCTTCATAAGATTATTTGAAACTGCTTCTAAGGAACATGGTTTTTATTTATTTGTTTTTAAATAATGAAATGGCTGACTTACTGGCTGTTTCAGTGGTTATTTTAAGCACAATCTATGCTTTTTAAAATTGTAGATTCCTTAATCTCAGCCCCAGAGATTCTTGTTTAGTAGATCTTTGGTGGAGCCTGGAATCTTTATTGTAAACACATCTAAAAAGCCGTTGGAGAAACTAGGTAGCAGTGCCCTTTCTGGAGATGTTTGGGAGGATCTTGTTAGCAGGAGTTTTGTCAGAGATCTTGCTGTTCTCAGCCCATCTCCTCCCTCCAGTGCACTGGGTCCTTGTTAGCTTCTGTGGAGCCACATTCCTAGTGGCTTCTTCCAGTTGGTTGGTGAGGATAAAATTTGAAGTGTATGTCAAGTGGCAAGAATGACTAAACTGTGCTGAAAGCGTGGGGGAACATGGGTCCAATGGTTGTCTTCTGCCACCAAGAATGCTGTTATTTTGAGTGACGTCATTGTCGTTCATGGGGCTGGGGACATGATGATGGCACTAAGACCAGTTGCTTGGCCAGTTCTTCCAGGATCATGTTCTAAGATGACTCTTATGTGGGCCATAGTGCTGTGGCTCCCAGCTATAGAGCTAAATCTCCTCTACCCTCCTTCAGGTACTATAGTACTTGTAACCTCAGGGCAATTCTTTTTTTTTTTTAAACTAATTTTATTGGTACATTTTATAAATACATTATGATCACATTCAACACTGAGAATTTGTCCCTGTACATGATGTATCTTGATTCTTATGTTTTCCCATTCCCCTGCTCTCTTTACAATCCCCGCACCCTATATACATAAGTTTTGTTTCCTTTTTTTTAACCATCAAATTTTTTCTTTCCCTTCTTTACTTAGCCTTACCTCCCTTTTCCCTTTTCCTTTTGAACATTTTTCTTTCTATGATGGGCTGCATAACAGAAATATGGGCTGCATAATAGAATATGGGAAGTTTGGCTTGGAGAGTCAAAACTGGAGCGGAAATCCCATCTCTATAATTTTTTTCTAATAGAGAAAAATAGGAAACTTATAACTTAGTATAGTTTAGAGCATTGTCCCACAGATATTTCATATTGGGGGAGCAATAATTGTAACATATTTCTTTTATAATTTCATATAAAAGATAGATGCCCTGAAAATCTCTTTAGTACAAGATTATTATAGTTTTCTTCTTTTTGCCCCAACTGGCTTTTCATTGTTCACCTCTACCTAAGTTGGGCATTTTTTTTTTTCACTGTGTGACCAAAGGAAAATTAAGATTCTTTGTTTTCTTCCCTCCTTTTACTCATCACTCTTTTCCTCCTTGCTTTTATTCATTATATTTTACTAAGTCCTTGATCTAGACCAGATTACATGTAAAGTGCAGCTCAGCACATTTGCCATTGGCTCCAGAGTTATTCAGGGAGTCTTTGAAATATAACTGCCGTTAGTTTCAATAAGGTTAAGAACTGTAGTATAAGAGAAACAAAAGAAAGTAGACAAATACCAGTTGGCCTGGAAAAATCAACCCATGGGAGATTAATTTATTTGGGGGGATGATAATATACTTCAGCTCTTTGTATATGCCAGAATGGGTACCTTATGAATTATTTTGAAAGATCATCTTGTCAGTAATCATGCCCCTTCACAGGGGAGATACCTATCTAGTTTCTGGATAAAAGAGGGTTACTGGACTGTAGCTGGAAGGAAAAGCCCCACAAAGGCCTGCAGATATGTTGATGACAGAGTGAATACCACAGGGATGCCAAGCATGCTTTTACCTGGCGACAGGTGAGCCCATAATCAGATGTCACAAGGACTTGTTGCTCCTAGGCATTCACAAGGCTACTCTTCCTTCTTCATTGGCCCCGCCTCCTGTCCAGCAGGTAATGCCCAGTATCTTCTTGCTGGAGTATATACTCTGTCTTCCTGGCTCTGACCCCCACCCTTCCTTAACATGTATGTACACAGCCTGTCTCTCTACTACTCATTCTGTCACTGTTGTTTTTGTAAAATAAGTAGTGTGTGTATATGTCTATCTCATTGTTAGCTTTTCCTTTAACATTTACTAATCCACATTAGACTTGTTATGAGGCAGACATTTCAGTCTATGTTTGTGTTTGTTTTTTTAAATTTTTATTTTGATGTTGTTTTTTTCTCTTTGGGTACCAAGGATTGAACTTGGGCCCTTGAGCTTCCACGGTGGGGGCAGTACCACTTGAGCTAGATCCTCAACTGGATGTTTGTTTTTGATACTAAAAGTCTTTTTTCTTCCAACAGCAAAGAAATTCCTGTGCACATTCTCCAGTAACTATAACTTTTTTTATATACTGTATTTAGAACAATATTTAGAACAATTTATTATCTCTAGGTACAGAAAACTCAGGAGCAGGGTCAAGGATGTAGCTTAGTGGTATCACTGCCTGCTTGACAAGGGCAAGATACTGAATTCAATCCCCAATTCTGCAAAAAAAAAAATAATAATAATGTACACACACACACACACACATGCATGCATGCACACAAAACCCCCCAAAAAACTCAAGAGTACCTTACAATAAGTTTAGTGGCAAGTTCTTTAGCTTTTACCTTTTCCAGCGATGGCTTTTTCTTTTTTTTTTTTTTCCCTTTTTTGACACATCAAGCCTTGGTGCTCGAGGGAAAAGAATCATTTTTTGATGGGGAGAGACTGATGGCATGGGGCATCTCCCATTTGTTGGGACTTATCCCCCTTTCGGTCAGGCCTGGGAGGCCCTGTGAGGACTCGCTGCCCTGGCTCCACTTTGCAGCCAACCCAGGGAGGGCATCTTTGTGAGGCCCTCTTGGTTCAGGTACAGGCCTGCTGCACAGCTGTTGGCCCTGGTGAGGCCACCTGTGCGGGTCCCCGACGGTGTCACTCTCTGTGACTCCCACTGGCCACCTGAGGGATGGCGGTGGCAGTGGGAGCAGGTGCAAAAGAGGACAGCGCAGAGGGCCAGAGGGTTAACTCAGTGGTTCCAGTGCCTGCCTCGCGAGTGCAAGGTCCTGAGTTCGATCCCCGGTAACCACATACAATGTTGGGCGTGGAGACTCATGCCCACCAGCCATCAATACCACATACCATGGTGCCGGGCGTGGTGGTTCATGCCTGTCATCCCAGCACTCGGGAGGCAGAGACAGGAGGATTGCTGAGTTCGAGGCTTGCCTGGACTACATAGTGAACTAAGGGCCAACCTGAACTACAAAGCGAGACCCTGTCTCAAAAAAAAAAAAAACAAAAAACGGGGACAGCGCAGAGGAGTCCAAGGTGGCTTGCTCAAGGGATGCAGTGGGTTTGTGGAGTGGATTTTTCCGAGTGTGTCATTTCTCTTTCCTTCAGCCAGATCCTTAGGTGGGATGGATATTTAAGTGAGTCAAGCCTGGCTCTGCTCGGATGAAGCCTGTGCAACTCACAGTGCCTGCCGTCCGCCTCAGCAGCTCACAGGGGCTGTGGTGCAGTCAGTCAAGTAGTCTAATGAAACTTCCCAGGCTCCAGCAAACATCTGGGTAATTAGAGTGGTCATGGCTGACCTGCCTGGGACCTGCACCTTTGGCTGGCACCTCCCCTCCCCTCCCCCACTCAGCCAGCCTTCTTTCTGCTCAGCCTTGGAACAACACCTGCCAAGCTGACTCAGATCAGGCCTGGAACCTGAGTGACGGTATCTTCTGAGTAGGACATAGGGCTAGTATGGTATTAGTCTGACAGTTTGATCAAGAGTCTAGAGGAGGTCTCAGGGAGGTAGAGGCTTTTTAAGGGAGAAACTTGAGTATCTAATCAACTTCCTCGCCTAATTTCCTAACTTTTGTTAGGGAAGAAGAAAAAAGAAACCTCTCGAAGCCTTGTCTAGCCCCTGGCTTGATGTGACAGAAGCATTTGTTTGGTCCTAAGGGGTGGTGAGCAAGGCACGTGACGGAAGTAAGTGCATGCCGGCCCTTGTCTTCTGGTTCTGGAAGCTGGGTGTGAAGCCTGAGAGGTGGACAGTTTCTTCGGCAGGCTGCGACCCAGGAGTATCTGTCACTTTTTAGGAGAAAACATACACATCTGAATCACATCTTCCCCATAGCATCTTGTTTCTCTCAGCTCTGATCTGAGGTCCCTTCTAGTAAAAAGAGACAACGCTATTTCTTGGTGGCACTTTAAAAAGAAAGGAAAAAAATAAAACCATGCTTCCTCTCTTAATCTTCCATGTACTGTGGAAATACATGAAAAGCTCATTTAGTTAAAAGCTTGATTTATGGCACACGGTAAAGAGATTCCAGAAAGTAAGGAAGCTGAATTGGACACTGTGAAAATATATGCTTTTAAAAAATGCCTGCCAAGGTTTGGGTGGGAGAAACAGTTTACAAGAGTCTTAGCAATTTTTTTGTTTGTAAGTAATTTACTACTTACTAACAATGGAGCATTTTTTTTGAGGAGTTGAATAGGAAGCTCCAGCATTGGAGTCTGTAGATAGAATATCTAATAGGGCAAATTATGATGTTATGAAAGCGAAAAATGATAATCTGAAGTACTGAGAGGAGACTTCCAAAGTGGGCAGTGGGGACATGGTTCAGAGGAAAGCAGCCCCTGAAACATGGGGTCCCTGGGGGGAACTGCCTGCCAGGGATCACGCCCAGCCGTCCAAACAGGTTTGCTTTCAGAGGAAAAGGGAGTGAAGAGAAAGCCAGTTGTATTTTACAGTCCCAGTGGGGATTTTAAAAGCCTAGTAAAAAATGCATGGAGGTAAAATTAAGATATACCTCAGTAGACAGAGTGATCGGATTCTGTATTTTACTTCGGGCATTTTCTTACCTTTTTTCCTGCTTCATTTTTACAAAAACATTTTCCACATTTAATCTGTCTGAACAAAATTCTTAATCTATACTGTCTGAACAAAATTCTCAAAAGTGAGCATCATTTTGAAAACATTTTATACTATAAGAATTTGTGAAGTTCTTCCACTTTATTTTAGCTGTTATTATTATTAAAGTTTGCCATTTCTAAAAGCTTTCACATTAAAACCTCCTGGGCTGCTGTGTTGGGGAGACGGTGCTCACATGTGCCGGCATGTGCTTTGTGTTTGTGGGTGCACATTCCCTGTGGGTCAGAGGTTCAGCACCGAGCAGTCAGCTTCTGAATGAACATTGTTTTTCGGTCTGAAACAGCCCCTGAGCCACGCATCCCTGTTGCTCTCCTGCTTCTCTCTTGCAGTCTGGAACTGGACTCCTAGATTCTTCATTTCTTGTTTGCTGAAGCACCTCATCCTGGCTGGGAAGGGAGGGCCTCGCTTCCAAATCAGATGTGCCCGGGGCCAGTGATTTAGCTCAGTGGTTCTGGCATCTGCCTCAAAAGCACTAGGTCCCAAGTTCGATCCCTGGTGCCCCGTACCACAGTGCTGGGCGTGTGGCTCACCCCTGTAATCCCAACACTCAGGAGGCAGAGGTGGGAGTTTGAGGCTACTTTAGGCTACATAGTAAGTTCAGAGCCAGTCTGAACCACAAAGTGAGGCCCTATCAAAAAAAACAAGGCAAATCAAATGTGCCTGTTAAGGCATGTCTGCAGGTGGCTGTCTCCTTCCTTGTGCATGGTTTGACGGTATCTAGCACACTAGCCTCCAGTACTCTGAATAATCCAGAAAGATGCCACTGTATGTTTCCTGGGACTGAGGCACATAGATGTCTACAGAAGCTGAGGAAAAATACAGTAGTGTTGGTAACAAACATAACTTTCTGAGGGCCCTGCGCAGCAAGCACTTTCCTGCTTTTTGCTTCATTTTATCCTCATGTGAACTCTGAGATGCCTGTCTCTGAGTTGACAGATGAGGAAACCTGGCCTTGGGAAGATTACGTGACTTCTCAAAGCTCACACAGGATGTTTAGAATTGGGATGTGGACTCTGAGAGCCCGGTCACAGTCACTGGTTGGTGGCAGGCTGCACGCACCCTGAGTCTGGGCAGCAGCAAGAGTCGTTGGACTGTGGACAGTCACTGGGGCACCCACGTGGAAGGCCGCAGACAGGCCGCAAAGCATAGCCTCGGAGCTGAGGAAGGGAGTAAAGTGAAAGCAATGAGCCTGCCATTTCAAAGGACTTTAGCAGTTACTACATTCCAAGCATATGCCCTCCGTTTTCTTCTCTCTTTGTTCATGCTTCAGTTCAGTCTTATTATTTAAAAAAATATTTCTGTTGAAGAAAGCGCTTCTCCTAAAACATAAAAGAAAAACATGTACGTGGTAATAAAATCCAAATGGTCTAGAAAATCCTGAAATGAGACCTATTTTCTAGGCTCTCCCCCAACCTTTGATCTCTCTCTCCAAAGGTGACCACTGCTAAGTCTCTTAGGCGTCCTTCTTGAAATGTTTTGAATGTCTGTTCTCACCTTCCCTTCGGGGAGGCTACTTTCCCCGCGTCCTATCCCATCAGCCTTCCTGAGGGGCTGGTGATCTTCAGGGACAGGCACAGAAGCTTGGATGTGCCTGTGAGCTGTGGCCTCCAGTGCTGTCCAGGACCGTGACCTCCAGTGATTGCCCAATCCGTCTCCCTCCTCCCTTACTGCAGTGAGCGCACCATGCGCCCAGCAGTGCAGTTCTGGGAACTCTGGTGTCTGGTGAAGAGGGGCTATGCTGGTGGTCCTGCAGAGTGTCCTGGTTGCAGAATCTGCTGGACCTCGGCCATGTGAGGCCTGCACTGCCTCATCACTAGGCTGACTTTTACTAGCTTGGCTGGAACCTTTTGCCTCTGATCTTCAAGCATAAGTTTCCACTGCAATGAGTGGCAGCTTTTGCCTGTTTACGTAGAAGAACTTCCTGGAATATTTTTATTTTTTGAAAACACCAAGTACCTTTTGCAAACACACGGCACTGATGCAGAACGAGTTAGGTGGATGGAAAGACTTAAGGGAGGAAGCACCATTGGCCAAACCCTGAGTCTTTCTGAGCTGCCTTTTCTGTGGATGAAGTTGAAGATGTTTATGTGGTTAATGGAAATTGGAAATTGTGATGTTTTCGGAATGTTCCTGCTTTCTTGTGCATCCTGCAGCTGAAGCTGGCCCGAGTTACCCAAGCAAGACTGTTGGGTTGGACACCCATGCACGATGGAGTGAACTAACGGCATCTGTTAGACCTGGAGCAGGGCTCCTTCCTAGCCTGGGTTGTTAGAGGGAATAGAAGTGGAATCTACAGGAGCTTTTTTTTTTTTTTTTTTTTTTTTTTTGAGACAGAGTCTCGCTTTGTAGTTCAGGCTGGCCCTGAGCTTACTATGTAGACCAGGAGAGCCTGGAACTCAGCAGTCCTCCTGTCTCTGCCTCCCAGAGTGCTGGGATTACAGGCGTGAGCTTCCATACCCGACACTGTGGTATGTGGTATTGATGGCTGGTGGGCGTGAGTCAACACGCCCAGCATTGTATGTGGTTACCGGGGATCGAACTCAGGACCTTGTGCCTGCGAGGCAGGTGCCGGAACCACTGAGCTAAATCTCCAGCCCCTACCTTCCTATCTTTTTTTGGCTTGCTTCTGCTAATTGTCTTTGCATCCTGGATACTTGGGAATAAGGCTCTCAGCAACAAAACTATCAACTCTTTCTTTTTCCCCCCGAATTTTAAATTTTGCTGTGCCTCAGTGAAGAAACATCTGAGTGGTAACATTTAGGAATAGCCCTCCCACATGCCCCCATCGAAAGAGTGCTCAGCAATGTAGTCATGTATACTTATAAACGATAATGGCAGTTTTGTAAGTGGCCTATTTCTCAATTTTAATATGGAAAACAGTTTGCTACTTGCAAGCTAATTTTCTTCCCAACTTACTCTCACGCACCTGCTTGAGTGTCCAACCTGTATTCAGGTTAGTCTAGGTTTATGAAGGAAAGAATCGGGGCTTTCCAAATAGGGTGATCCTCAGGGAGCGCAGGCGCTCTGGTTCTGGGAGGGAAGAGCTGAGGTTCCAGTTTGTGCCAGTTACACATGTGTGTCTCAGCTCAGTCTCTGCCAGCTTGATGGAAGACCTATTTGTAAGAATATCTGGGAAAACTATATCCTAGACAGGAGACAAAGCCACAACCGAGGTAGCTTGTTGTGCTGCTTGAATTCTTCATGTTGATCTCAAATTCTCCTCCTTTTCTTTCTCTCTTCTTTTCTTTCCCCTCCATCTAGTTCTTCCTCTTCTTCCTTCCTCCCCTTCCTTCTTCTTTCCTCCTCTCCCGTCTTCCCTTCCTCCTCCCTCCCTGCCTCCTTTCTTTCTTGTACTGAGGATTGAACCCAGAATTTTGGTACTGAGCTCCATCTCCAGCCAGTTTCCTTTTTTAAATTATGAGACAGGGTCTCACTAAGTTCCCAAGTTGCCCAAGCTGGACTCAAATTTACAATTCTCCTGCCTCAGCCTCCCAGAGTGCTGGGATTATAGACACACGCACGCCACTGACAGCTAACCTCACATTCTTGCTCTCTTGAGCTAAAATCTTATTGCCAGTTTAGAGAAGGCAGTATTCAGACATCCTGTGATCAGACCAGGACTGTGTAGATGTACTCTGAAGTGATGGTTAGGTAGGCTCTGGCGAAGTTTTCCTTTCACAGGACCAGACAAAGGGAGACTGTACGTAAGAAATACTCATTGCGTCAGGCACAAACTGAAATGGGTCACGGTAAATAAAGAAATCACTTGGGGGAGTCTTGCACACTATCAAATGGGAGAGAAGCCCTCTTGTGTGATGATAAATAAAGGTGTATTTTTCTTTCCCGTGACTTTTTGTCTCACACGTTCAGTGCACTGGTATCTGAAGCTGAAGTTGACAAGAGGCATCTGCGCTTCCCTGAGTGGCCTGGGCATCAACAAGTATCTAGAAACCGGGGAGAGCCGAATACTCCCCAGTGCCTGGGCCTTGGGTTAGCTCCAGCAGAAGGGTGTGTGCTGCTAGAATGTCTTTCACGTTCAAATCCCAGAGCCCTTTCCTTGGGAGAGTCTGCTTTGTTTCACAAGGGACCGAGGGACCGGAAGTAGGGAAGAGCTCCTTTCCTGAAGGTCCCTGTGAAATTTCCTGAGCACAGCTTTGATCCTAGCTGTGGCAGGAGCTCGATTACCTAGAGCTGTGGTGCTAGCAAAGGCAGTGAAGCCGACAAGCTCTGTGTACCTGTCCTCAGGGGACCGTTGTGAAGGATGAGGATGGGAGGCGGACTTCCAGTTTGATTGGACTCACATGCAGTGTTGCATTTGCGAGCCTAATCCTAGGAACACGCGCTTTGGGTAAAACCTGGTAGTGAACAGATGGAAGAACAGAGGGACCTGAATCCAGTGGCTTTTGTTTCGGTTTATGACTTTGTCCAGCTCCTGCCCACTTCTTTTCTAAGAATCGATGCGCTGGCTGGGCTCTGGCTTCTTTCCAGCCTTCTCAGGTAGAGCTAGGATTACATCTGTGTCTTTGTATTTTGTATCCAGGTTTCTGCCGAGTCCAGCTCCTCCATGAATTCCAACACCCCACTGGTGAGAATAACAACACGTCTGTCCTCGACAGCGGACACCCCGATGCTGGCCGGGGTCTCAGAGTACGAGCTGCCAGAGGATCCAAAGTGGGAGTTCCCCAGAGATAAGTGAGTACTGCTGGGCATCTCCTCAAATGGAAACTTGGATATAAATGGGAACATTAGGTTGACATTTTCTTTCTATGACCTTTAACTGCAAAGGTCTTCCTCTGACAGTGTCAATAAGAGTGCGGTTGTATTTCTGAATAACTAACTCCTGGAAAAGAACTTTTTTTTTTTTTAAGAGCTCCTTTAAAGCAGAACTATAGGCTCCTGGCTGGTCTCCAAACAGGATGGCATCTGGTTATCATTTTTTAAATTTTTAGACAATTCAAACCCAGTCAAATGGAATAAAAGTAAAATTATCCAATCTATAAAATAGACCTGACATTCCAACTTCTGGTCACTAGAAAATTACTGTTCTGTAGTTTATTTCTTTGGAGAAATTAGATGCAGAGTATAAACTGCCTTTAGACTCTCTCCAAGTGCTGCTGTTTTTAATGATCATTTATAAACTGCTGAGATGAGGAGCCTTGAATATGGATTTGGATCTGATGTCGGGGCTCAGTAATGATTTCCCTATTGGGTGGTGTAGAGGTGTGAGTCAAAGGTCTGCCCTTCGGTCTCTGCCGAAGACATTGCTGAGAGCTGTGTATCAGTCAGATTTGAACAAGTCCATGTAATCTGGGGACTGTTGGGCTGCATTTGAATCTGGCTCTGCCAGCCAGTGGCTGGGCATCCTTGGGTGAGTCATTCTGTTCTCTGAGCTTCATTCCTATGAAATGAGGGTAACAGTACAGATGGCGTAACTCTGCCTCCCAGGACAGCAGTTCATGGCCGAGGGAGCGTCTCCTTCATTTCCATTTATATCTTGGTAATTTTGAAGCTCTGCGCTGCAGACCTCAGGAAAATAGATGTCCTACGCCAGACACAAAGGTGCAGAGTGTGGGTTACCAGGCCCTTTCCTCTAGGCAGAGGCCTCCTCATCCCAAAGTGAATTTCACTGGAGAGATAGGAGCTTGTCTGGAGTCCTTTGAGTGTTAGAGTATGAACAGCTTGAGAGTCACGTAGGGTAGAAATGCTGATTTTTTTTTCTGCATCAAACAAATTGGAATAGCTCTTGCCTCGCTAATAAACAGCTCTCCCCTTTGTCTTGACATTTGCAGTGTCTCGCTGGGACTATGTTCCATGTTTAATATACACTTCTTGTATATACATACACAGACTTGGAAACACAGAGATAAGCTTTTCCAGAGACCTCATGTGATGCGCTCTGTTTGGAAGGGAGCAAGAGCTTACGCGGCTGCTCTTGTGATGTTGATTCTCACAACTTCATAGTGCTCTTGTTTCCCAACAGCCAATGCAGAGATACTAGACTGGGTAACTGTCTAGGCGTCACTCAGAGTGTTGTTGGAAATAATTCCCGGTGGAAAAAACCAGTTCCTTCACTCAAGATATGTTTATGGGACGTTTACCGATGAGGCACCACGGAAAGTACAAGGAATAGTTTCTTTACCTGCAGAATGTGCAGAGGGGAAGGGTGTTTCTCACGAGCCCCGCCGGCCCCAGCTGTGTGTGTGTGATTATGGAAGGAGTTGGGTTCGTGCACACATTCCTGTGTCTGTAGGGCTGAACGGGGCAGTTGTGATCGTCTGTTAAAAACTTTGAGCTTTCAGGTTCAGCCTGTATTCTTGCCACCTGGGATGCTGCAGTCAACAGTGGAAGTTTGTATGTGTCGAACTGTTAGCTCCCAGCCGGGGAGACCCTGAGTGTGGAAAATCTGAGCGCTGTGCATTTCCAAACAGCGTTTAGCACAAACGTGGGTGGAGCAGATTTTCAGTGAATGAAGCCTATTTAGAAGCAGTTTATTAGATCGGAGGCAGAAGTTATACAAAGAAGGGATTGTTAAGCTTGTAGTAGCAGGGCAATGGGACATAAATTAGTCATTTTTCCAATGCAAATATTTATTTTCTGCCAAGATGTTAGATTTAATTTTAGTTCTGGATAGAAATGGGCTGACCTTGGCATAGCCTACGCTGACCTTGCTGTCTCTGCTGACCTTTGGCAAAGTGCTTACTGTGTACTTACTGTATATACTGTTTACTAGTGGCCACTCAGCACTTTGCTGTGTTGTGCTGAAATTCAAACACCAGATTCATGAGTATTCCAGACGTCTCCATTCTGTGGTTTCTGGAATGTCCAAGGACAATCTATGGCTACTTGTGTGATGTACATAGAACTTCTAAGCTTAGAAACAGAATTTGTGGCATTCCCTTCAGATTTTCTCTGTGAATGTTGGGTAGTCGTAACAATTTCTAAGTTTGTGTAAGAAACATTCTCTCCATTTTCTAGAGTTTTCTTTAGCAAAAACAATCAGAGATTCTTTGAAATGCCTTTAGATTCATACCCTGTATCTTGGCAAGGAATGTAACCGTAAAATCCACTGGTATTTGAATAGTAGTGATTGTAAAGCTGCCACTTTACACAGAGAAAAAAAGAGAGAGAGAGAGAGAAAGAAAAAGCTAATGTTTTTCTCCGAGACGTTCTAAATTACAAATATTTAATTGGCTCAACATCAAAAGCTCCTCGTTGTTGGCAGTCAGAGAGGCTGCCCACCTCACTAGCAAGGATGCCTTCCAGAAAGAAAATAAATCGAGACTACAAATGTGAAATTTAATAGCTGTTCCACCAGTAATTGACATTCTCTAAAACGTCACTAAGAAAATACTCCAGCACGTGCGTACCGTAAGTCTCATTAGTTCCATATGATAAATACACCACGCTTTTGCAAGCCGCTGAAAGATTTTTCTATTTAGTTCTGGAATGTCCCTCATTGCACCCTCCACCAGATGCCATGTGCTAATCCCCTATTTACACATTTAGGCTGACACTGGGCAAACCCCTCGGGGAAGGTTGCTTTGGGCAAGTGGTCATGGCGGAAGCAGTGGGAATCGACAAAGACAAACCCAAGGAGGCGGTCACCGTGGCAGTGAAGATGTTGAAAGGTGAGTGGGGGATGGGAAGGGCGGAGGAGCTCATCAAGAATGTTTCTTTTGTGGCACGTGAAATTGACCTGGGGCTGAGGAGTTTTCAGGATAAATCAGCATCTTAGACTGTCTGGAGCAATGTGTAACAAAGACAAGCCAGTTTTTTGTTTTTTTTCTTGTTGTTGTTTTGGTTTTTTTGAGACAGTGTCTCGATCTATAGTTCAGGCTGGCCCTGACTCAACTATGTAGCCCAGGCAAGCCTCAAACTCACCAATCCTCCTGCCTCTGCCTCCCGAGTGCTGGGATGACAGGCGTGAGCCACCAGGCCTGGCAAAAAGTCAGTTTTGTTAGCAAGTGGTAGCCTCTAAGATTGAGTTATTCTTTTGAGTCCTTCTAGGGGCGCACACTCCTTCCATAGTTCTGTGGGCTTAGAATATCATCACTCGCTTATAGACCATGGAGTTAGATGGAGTTGGTGCATTGGATCTGGGACCCAAACTCCAGGCTACACGTAAAGAGAAATTAGCATTATGGGTGGAGAAACAGCCTCGGAGAGCAGAATGGCTTCTTTCTTGCATGAGGAGCAGAGTAGGAATGATACCAGTCAGTCTGGGGACATCACTTGGAAGCTAAAAGGTACTTACGCAGTGAGGTTTGGTGCAGAGCGTCGGTGTCATGTAAATCATGACCCCAAGATACAAACAATGAGTTGTGCTCATGGGAGTCTGAACGTTTCTACACAAAACTTCCAACTGTGTTTCATGCCTGTGTCTCAGGACCTTAAAGTACTTTTAACCATTAACTCATTCTCCCGTGGTATTCTTTTACAGGAAAAGTTATAGGAAACGGTCACGTTATAAATCTTGTAGGGATCTCAGAAAGGAGGTTCCCAGCTGAGTGTTCCATAGTTTCCAGGTCGAAGCCTCTCCTGGGGGATGTGCGTTAAGACTTTCTTTCTTGGGTTCCCATAGGATACTTGCCACAGCTGTCCCTAAGAAGAAGGAGCAGGCCAGAAAAAGTACAAGCTTTGTTTTCTCTCAGTTGTTAATCTGAGGCTGCCCGGGAAATTTAGTGTTTTGAGATCCTCTCCCTTGGGAGCTCAGTTGCCAGCAAGGAGATGCCAAGTGTCTGCATGAGCATGGAGGCAGCCCTGGCCACCCACCAGGGCAGTCCTGGCCCCCTGTGTTTGCCAGCAGGTCTTCTCGTGTTGTCCTCGGGCACAGAGTGAAGTGGGGATGTTGCAGAAGAGAGGTGGTTTCTCTTGTAAGGGCAGGATTGGCCGCCTTCCCTTTCAGGACAGAGGCTTTGTGGCATGTCCTTGGTGACAGCCAGTAGGAGGATGACCTAGAGCCTGAGAGACCCACCCCCTCCTTCTCTCCCTCTTTGTTGAGTAGATTTTGCACACAGACAATCGCATTGCTTTTCCATTTGTGATGCTAAAACACTTCTTGGAACATGGTTCCTATACGTGCCTCTATTTCATTTTCTTTTCAGTCAGCCAAATTTTTTCATGCTAAATTAGTTTGAAGAGGGTACATGGGAACAGTCATGCCACTTCCTTGAAGCTCACTGTGAGCCTGTATATGAGGAGCCTGTGTTGTTCTGCTTTGAAACCCCAGAGCACAGGGTTATACCTTTTTTTTTTTTTTTTTTTAAAGCATGGCAATTGGGACCTCTTTGAGAAGTCAGTAGGAGTTGTGGCCCTTTGCATACTCAGAACACACGCATGCCCAGAGTTCTCAGTTGCCCATCCTAGGCCTGTCTGTGAGGGTGCTGGGGGCTGTGCGGGTTGGGTCAAGTACTGTGCACTGGACAAAGTCTGTAGAGATTGAAAATGGCTCTGTTGTGTTTTCCTGCTTGTCATCAGAGTTGCTTTCAGGCACCATGAAAATCAGTGCTTTGTGAGGTGCCTTGGCTGTGGCAGATGATGGGCTTGTTTCACAGTAGAGAAAGAACACTTAGCTTTGTAAGGTCTGCTCTGAAAGTCTTGGCTTACACATCAGAGGCCTGTGTTCGGTCCTGACTGTTGACCCCACTGACCCCAGTGGGCTCTTTGACACAGAGCAGAGCACTCCTGGGCATTTGACTCTTCACAGACATTGTGAGGGATGTGACTGGGAAAGTTACCCCTCCTTCTAAAATTCAGTAATGATAGTTCCTGCATGCATTAAAGGGAACTAGCTGACTTGTGAACTGAACTAATGTTCATAGATGATGCTACGGAGAAGGATCTTTCTGATCTGGTGTCGGAGATGGAGATGATGAAGATGATTGGAAAACACAAAAATATCATCAATCTTCTTGGAGCCTGTACACAGGATGGTGAGTAGGAGGAACACGCTTCTCAGCCACACAGCACGTGGGCGAGTGTTAGCATCCTTTTAGAAGCAGCTGCATTTCTGGATCCTGTTTCCAAGATCCCTTGAGTGTTTGTTTAATGTTCTCTTTAAACACCTTTGAGGGCCGGAGGGTTAGCTCAGTGGTTCCGGGGCCTGTCTTGCAAATGCAAGGTCCTGAGTTGGATCCCCGGTAACCACATACAATGCTGGGCATGGAGACTCACGCCCACCAGCAATCAATACCACATATCACAGTGCCGGGCATGGTGGCTCACGCCTGTAATCCCAGCACTCGGGAGGCAGAGACAGGAGGATTGCTGAGTTCGAGGCTTGCCTGGGCTCCATAGTGAGCTCAGAGCCAGCCTGAGCTACAAAGTGAGACCCTGTCTCAAAAAAAAAAAAAAACCACCTTTGAGGGGCTTGGCATGTAGCTCCATGGTAGAGTGCTGGCACAACTGTGCAAAGCTCTCTATTTAATGCCTAATACTGCAAAAACATTAATTAAATAAAATAGATTCAAGAAGACATTGCCAGCTCTGAGCAGAACCCTGTATCTGTCCCAGGGGAAGAGGGAAGAGGAGGGTCCTGCTGTTTTGTTTTTATTTTGCAAGTGCTAAGTAAGGTTTCTCAAAAACTAAGATTCTGTTTGAGAAGCCCTTCCCTTAACATAGGGATTGGAGAAGGCCTGTCTTGCCACAAGCGGCAGGTGGCTGAGCTCTCAGGAGTAGCTGCAGAGAGAGAGGGCTGTGTGCCCGAGCTCCCTTCCCACGAGGTGGAAGAGGGTTGCAGCCTGATTGTTTGCACTGAACACTCACTGGCACTTTGAAGTCAACTCGGCAGTTAATGAACCTGAAAATGCCCAAGTCTGATTTAGCAGTTTCTCTGTTAGGTCTGTGCAGGAATCAACAACCTTTTTTCAGGAAGGGGCAGCTGTGGATATTTCAGTCTTTTGTAAATCTTACGGTTTTTGTTGCAACTTCTGGTTGCCACCTTTGTATTCAGGTGCCAGTTCCGGATGAGACAGACAAAAATGGAACTGACCATATGCCAGTAGCATGTAATGACCCAGACAGGTAGCAGGCAGGCTGGCTATGGGCTCAAGTTTGTCAACCCCAAGCTATACCATGAGGAGATTATGTAGCACATAGGAGTGAGGAAACCAACCTTACAAATCCAAATGCTCTTTGCCTGCGCTCCTGTAACGGAAACACAGAAGCACCCTGATTGCCCATGGGTACAGGGGAAATGGATAGTGTGGTAAATTTGTTTTTATCAGCCTCCCTGGGTTCCACAGGAATAATGAGTGAAGGAAGATATTGCAGAAGTTTGTCTTTATTTATCAGATTAAAAATAATACATTTTGATTGATGCATTTACGTAGGTAGACTAATTAAAATGAATTGGAAGGAACATTTTTATGACAGCAGTTGCTTTCCAGGGGACACTGAGGACAGAGTGGGAGTGACCATGGAAGGTAGTGCCTTTATATCCTCTTAAAGACTTTTGAGTCCCTCATGACCAGATGTAGATTATCATTTTGGAGAGATTAGAATGCAGGTGTTCAATTTTTATGTGTCCGTTTCTGCGTGATAAAACCGAGAAAAAAAATAAAGGTGTAGCTGTAGCTCAGAGGGATGGCTTTTGCCTAGTGTACTGGAGGCCCTGGCTTTGATCTTCAGTACAACAAAAACAGTGGGTTGTAGAAACGAATAATGCTTTGCTGAGGTTCCGGGGTCAGTCCTGGGCCTCAGGGGCCTTCTCTTCTGTCCACAGGGCCCCTCTATGTCATAGTTGAGTACGCCTCCAAAGGCAACCTCCGGGAATACCTCCGTGCCCGGAGGCCTCCAGGTATGGAATATTCCTATGACATTAACCGCGTTCCAGAGGAACAAATGACCTTCAAGGACTTGGTGTCATGTACCTACCAGCTGGCCAGAGGCATGGAGTACTTGGCTTCCCAAAAAGTGAGTCCTGCACATTTTACTTGGTTGGGGGGAAGCCAATTAAAAATGTCTTTGAAGAAATTGGGCGGTTTAGACATGCTCCTTTGCTAGATCAAGCCCTCGCATGTCTTGTGCAACCCGGAAAATATTTATGGTGTTATTTATGTTTGAGTTTAATGAACTCTTCAGAGGCCAAACCAACCTTGTAAACTCGAAACAACACTGCAGAGATGAGCAAAAAAGATATCTCTTAAGACAGGGCTGGTTTGATGTCTTTGAGACTTAGACTGGTTTTGGTGTTCTTTTTTTTTGAGACAGGGTCTTGCTTTGTAGTTCAGGCTGGCCCTGAACTCACTATGTAGCCCAGACAAGCCAGCAATCCTCCTGCCTCTACCTCCTGAGTGCTGGGATTACAGGCATGAGCCAGCACACTTGGCACTGTGGTATGTGGCAACGGGGATCGAACTCAGGAACTAGTACTTACGGGGCAGATGCTGGAACCACTGAGCTTAATCCTCAGCCGTGGGTGTTCAATTCTGATTTGCTTCAGCTTTATTTCTTTTGTGGCTATTGAGGTTGGGGCCATGGAATTTGGGTGTTGTGTGTAGGATTTTAAGTTTGATAAGACATAAAATATTCCAAGAATAAAGTCAAATGAGGGGGGTATTTTGGCAACATTGAGTCCTGAATATCTGAGTACATTTTGTCTCTTTTGGTAAGCAAGCAGGATTGGCCAAGTCCCCTGAGGCGAATCACCAGCATTCTGAGCATACCATTTACATTGGAACTTAAAATATTCAAGTTATTCTGAAAGCAGTTAGGCAGGTGCTAGAACGTTTTGGAGGACCCTGATACCTTTAGGCTTCACACTTGGCAGGTACAGAACAGCCTCTGTGGGCAGAAGGGGCTCATCTCCTATCTTTAATGAAGCATGAAACAGCATTAGTGCTTCTCCAGGTCCCCAAAAAGGTGGCCAGAGATTTAGCTCAGTGGTTCCAGTGCCTGCCTAGCAAGTGCAAGGTCCCTGGTTTGATCCCGGATAACCACATACAACAATACTGGGTGTGGTGACTCACACCCACCAGCAATCAGTACCACACACCACAATGCCAGGTGAGGTGGCTCACGCCTGTAATCCCAGCACTCAGGAGGCAGAGGCAGGAGGGTTGCTGAGTTCTAGGCTTGCCTGGGCTACTTAGTGAGTTCGGGACCAGCCGGAACTACAAAGCAAGACCCTGTCTCAAAATAAAATAAAACAAAACAAAAAAGGTGACATTCTTTAGTGGGGATAGACCCTGGCATCTGTGGGCCTGGGTTGCTGGGAGGGTCACAAGTCTAGATCTCCCCAAGGGCCTTTATAATCACAGGAGTGAGTAAGGTGGCCCTTGTCAGATCATGCAGGGTAGTGGCAACTTGATCTAGAGGTAGCCACACCTTAGCCTACTCTCTGGCACGTAGGAACTTGGCCCATGGCTGTCATGTGGTCTGGCTTTTTTTTTTTTTTTTAAAGAAACATTTCTAGGGCCGGAGGGTTAGCTCAGTGGTTCCGGTGCCTGCCTCGCAAGCACAAGGTCCTGAGTTCGATCCCCGGTAACCACATATAATGCTGAGCGTGGAGACCAACAATCAACACCGCATACCACAATGCTGGGCATGGTGGCTCACGCCTGTAATCCCAGCACTCAGGAGGCAGAGACAAGAGGATTGCTGAGTTCGCAGCGGCTTGCCTGGGCTCCATAGTGAGCTCAGAGCCAGCCTGAACTACAAAGTGAGACCCTGTCTTAAAAAAAAAAGGAACATTTCTAGAAAGTCCAGAGCTTAAGACTTTCTCCCACCCCATAAAATCTCCTAATAAAACTATCATAGATTTTAAGAAAGTATTTAAAAGAATTTAATTGTTTTGAGTAGTATTGTGTATGGATGTAGTTGTACATCTGTGTGGACATGGGGGCAGGGGCGTTTGCCAGTCTGAAAGTCTTTGGCATCAAAAATCAGACAGATACAAAATGTGGGACATTTGACATCATTTCAAAATGTCAGTGTCATGAAAGATGCAAAATGCTAGCAAGGTCCTTTCGGATTAAAGGAGGTTAAAGAGATAAGAGCCACAAAAGAAACTGGGCACAGGGCCAGAGATTTAGCTCAGTGGTTCCAGCGCCTGCGTTGCTAGCGCAAGGTCCTGAGTTCAATCCCAGTAACCACATACAATAATGCTGGGCATGGTGACTCACGCCCACCAGCAATCAATATCATATACCACAGTGCCAGGCATGGTGGCTCACGCCTGTAATCCCAGCCCTCGGGAGGCAGAGACAGGAGGATTGCTGAGTTCGAGGCTTGCCTGGGTTACATAGTGAGCTCAGGGCCGGCCTGAACTACAAAGCAAGACCCTGTCTCAAAAAAAGAAAAAAAAAGAAAGTGGGCACAAACAAGGGCCTAAGGGGACTGCATCCTAGATGACCTCACTGATTCAGGGGAGGGTGACAGTGGCGTTTATCAAGGTGGCATGTGTCAAGGTGGAGCCTCCCCTGTCCAAAATTCTTGACGCCAGCAGTATTTCAGGGTGCAGCGTTTTTGGAACTTGGAATATCTGCATACACATAAAAGGGGATCTTGAGGATAGGACCTAAATTGAAATACAGAATTCATCTGTGCTGTATACATGTATTATACACTGCCTGAAGATAGCTTAATAAAGTATTTTCTGTATGGGGTGGGTAGAATTTTCCACTGGTGCCCCAAGGTCATTCATTGCATTAAAAATATTTTGGATTTTGGATTTTCAGACCAGAATCACCCAGACATCTAAATGTGAATTTAGATGGGAAATACTAGCAATATCTGTAACTCATTTTTAAAGACTTCCGCCATAGAAAGGGGTGGGGTGTGTGTGTGTGTGTAAAAGCTGAATATGCAGAGTGTGAGGAAGTAAGTTTAATAAACAGGGATAACTAAAGCACTGTTTCACTTTTTCTGAAGTACTGTGAAGTATTTATGTTGCTTTCCTTTTTATTA
>PVIC010000230.1:121816-144119 GCA_004025085.1 Thryonomys swinderianus
CTCAGCAATCCTCCTGTCCCTGCCTCCCGAGTGCTGGGATGACAGGCGTGAGCCACCACGTCCGGCATTGTGGTATGCGGTGTTGATTGTTGGTGGGCGTGTCTCCACGCCCAGCATTATATGTGGATACCGGGGATCGAACTCAGGACCTTGCGCTTGCGAGGCCGGCGCCAGAACCACTGAGCTAACCCTCCGGCCCTGTGACTTTGTTTTTTGAGGTACTGTTTATTGAAGCCAGGGTCTTCACACTGAGCTACAACCCAGCCCCTTTTTACTTTGAGATGGCAGGTCTCCTCCTTGGCCGTGTAGAACTCAGACTTATGAGCCTTCTGTCTCAGCATCCCAGCGTGCTGGGGTTTGGGGTGTGCACCACCACAACTGCATCTTTTTTTAGTTTTTGGAGAAACCTCTTCACTAATTTCCGTAGTGACTGGACTATACCAATTTACATTCCCGCCAGCAGTGTAGAAGGGTTTCTTTCTCCTGCTTCCTTGGCAGTGTTTGTTGTTTTTGCATTCCTGATGATAGCTGTTCTGACTTGGGTGAGATGGAAGCTCAGCATAGTTTTGATTTGCATTGCTCCAGTGGCTAAAGATGTTGAATATTTCTTCATGTACTTATTGGCCATTTGTACTTCTTTTAAGGAATGTCTGCTATTGATTCATTTACTACATTACTAAATGGGAGCTTTGATATTTTTGGTGTTTTCTAAGCAGTTTATGTACTCTAGATATTAATCCCCTGCTGGAAGAATGGATGGTACAGACTTTCTCTCATTCTACAGGCTATCTCTTCACTCTGTAGCTGCTTCCCTTGTTGTACAGAAACCTTTAATTGATGTAATCTCATTGGCTGATTCTTATATCCCCTGTTTTCCTTCTTTTTTTTGTTTGTTTTTGTTTTGGGGATGGAGTCTTGCTGTGCCGTTCAGGCCGGTCTTGCACTCACTTGTAGCCCAGGCTGGCCGTGACCCTGTGCTGATCTCCTGCCTCAGCCTCCCAAGTGCTGGGATTACAGGCATGTGCCTCCATGCTTGGCTCCCCTGTTTTCTTCTGGCAGTTTAAAAGATTCAGGCCTAAAACCTAGGTCTTTAAATCATCTTGGATTGATTTTTTTGTACTCAGTGGAAGATAAAGTTCTAGTTTCGATCTTTTACAAGTGGATAGTGAATGTTTCCAGCACCATTGTTAAAGAAGCTGTTCTCCAATTTATAAGCTTTGGCTCCTTTTTCCAAAATGAGGTGGCTGTAGTTGCCCAGGTTTGTTTCTGTGCTCTTTTTAAGTTTCATTGGTTTATGTGTGTGTTTTGGGGCCAGTGCCGTGCTGTTTTGTTACTGTGGTATGTAGTACAGTTTGAAGTCAGGTATTATGATGCTTCTAGACTTGCTCTTTTTGCTTATGATTACTTTGGCTATTCTGGATCTTTCTGTTTCCATATTTTAGGACTTTTTATGTTCTATAATGAACGTCGTTAGTATTTTGATGAGGGTTATGTTAACTCTGTAGATCACTTTCAGTATTCTGGGCATTTAACAGTCCATAAATATGAGAGGCATTTGCATCTTCACTATCTTATTCAGTTTCTTTCTTTAGTGTTCTGACATTTTCAGTGTAGAATTCTTTCATCTCTTTCGTTAGACTGATCTCATCTCTTTGTTTTTTTTTTTTTTGAGGGGGGTGTGGAAGCTGTTGTGAATGGAATTGAGTTTTTAAGCTGTCTTTATATTCTGTACTTGGAATAACTTCCAGTTGAGCACAGGAGAGGGCATCTGCCTCACAGGAGGCCTGTGTGCTTGCTCTGGGCTTGTCACTGAGCTCTAGCTGGGGGCAAGGCAGGGGCTGCGTGTTTGCAGGGTGCTGCTGCTAACACGAAAGGGGTAGGAGGGCTGCTGCCCTCATCATCCTTCGTCCTTCCACAAATATCCCACGGGGCTTCCCCGGTGCCTCAGGTCCTGCGTCAGGCTTTCTCCGGTGAGCTGGCCAGAACTCATGGAGACCTTGAGCTGTTGTTGCAGCGGAAACCAAGAGTAACAGTGGAAGAGACTGCTGATACGTATTCCAATAAAATATGAAAATACTTGTCCATGTAGAAAAACTGAGAGGCAGACAGAGTAATAAGGCCCAGGGACTTCCGTCTCCAGGCAGAGTCTAGGCTCGGCCCTGGGTGCTGCGGGAAGACCTCGAGGGGCAGTCGGAGGGCAAGTGTGTGTTTTCAGGTTGCTCTTGCTGCTGCTTAGGAAGTTCTTGGTCTCTGTGAAAGGTGATGGTGGTTTGTGCTAGGGTTTATTGTCTTCCAAAACACTGAAAGAAGTTAGTGCTTTGGTCTTGGGAATCTTTTGCAATCAGAGTAATTAGTGGGTGAACTAGGGAGAAAGAATAATCAACGAGGGCTCCTGATTTCCAGCTTGAGACATTGGACGGTGGTCCAGTTCCCAAGAAGAGAAGACTTGGGAATCAGGAGGCAGAGGAGGGGTAAGTGGGACAAATTTTCAATGAAAATTCCCGAGCTTATGGTGAAATAATGAGAGCCGTTCAAGGGGAGATGCTGGAGGCTGACACTGAGGTCTAAGAGCCAAATGGACAGCTGAGATGAACCAGAAAAAGGTGCCATTCAGGATGGGGGAATGAAAAAAGTCACCTGGAGAGAAGCCTAGAGAGGCTTGGAGGTATGGCGAACCCTGGGAAAACTCTCAAATTCCGAGATTAGCTAAAAGTATAGGAAGTGGAGTGGAGGCTGAGGAGGACCTAGCTGAGGCTGGAAAGGAAGGCTGGATGCAGTTTGCAGAAGCCACAAAGGGAGCTTCAGGATAGAGAGGGAGAAACCATTTGTGTGCCCTGCTCAGAGTGAGGACAGACGTGCATGTTGGGTCTGGTCCCGGAGGCAGTGCTACCATAGCCCGCCCCACCCTGTACCCTTTGAGACCCTTTTTGGCTTGGAGCTGCTCATAATGGTGGACAGGATATGTAAGAATTGGATGGACTTTTACAGATTGGGAGGGTCTCTTACACTGAAAAAATTGGAAACTGGACCCCCCACCCTGCCCCGAAGCAAGAAGAGCTTCTCAGAGACCCAGTCCCTGAAGGAGAGGAACAAAGAGTGTCTGGTCGTGAAGGGGGCGCTGTAGGCAGTGTCTAAGCCAGGCTGAGCTCAGTGCTGGAAAGGGTGAGAAAAGGCTGGAAAGTGCCTGACTCCAGGTAGGTGGAGGCTGAGTCAGGCAAAGAAATACCATGTGCCTGGAGTAATTCAGTTAGTGACAGGCTCCTTGAGCCCTAGGAAATTTGTAAAATCTTTGCTCCTTTTAGTTCAAAGTGTTAAAACTTGGGCAGGTTTGTTTTTATTCTTATTTTTGAGGCAAGTCCTATCATCCCTATCTGTAAAATGAGTATAGTCATACCCATGTCCTAGGTTGCCCTGGGAATTCAATGAGATGAGCATGATAACTACAGTGTCTGCATCCCGAAGTATTCGCCTTCTTTGCCTTGGCCTATAGAAAAATGGAATATCAGGATGTCCCAGTGCCCTAATTAGTAAATTCAGCTCTCTGGGCTGGAGAACAGCTCAGCTTTCTGTGGATGCTGAGGATTTAGCTTGCCTTCAATTATTTTCTTTTTCTTACACTGGTTCCAAGGCTTCTGTTCAACTCAGACGGGGCTTTGGTGTTTCCCAGCGCCCCGGGCTGAGGGCTGTCCATGCTAGACAAAATGGCAGAAGTGCCCCCCCCCCCCCAGCGTTGTCTCTTTCCCAGCTGAGGCCCGATGTGTGGTCGGAGCCGGATTCTTCTGCCCACTCCGCTTGCCAAACACATAGCTCAGTCAGCGGGAGCACAGCGCCGGGGGAGTCTGGCTCAGGCCTTGGAAGTTCAGCTGAAGAAGCCTCCAAACCGGGAACGCGCTCCAGCCCGGACGGTTGTGCAGGCGGCTCTGGGAGCTCCCCCATTTCCTGCCCTTGATTGCCCGGTTCACAGGCTTGGGTGGCTCTTACTTCCTCATTTCTGAGCGTAGTCCTCCCACCCAAGCGAGTGTGCGCTGGGAAGAGTTGGAGTGGAGCAGGGTAAAATAATTCCTTATTTATATATCAGAGGTAGTTTGGTTTGGCTCTTTTTAATTGGTCATTTCATGGAATGTCTAAGATTAGCCCTATTGCAACTTTGTTGAGTGCGTGAAGACCCTGTTTAAACGACAGTTAACCTTTGCTGGTTTCCTGTGTCAGAGCATTTGATGGTATAATTTACTTGCTTCTTTACTCCTGACCTCTTCCAAAAACAGGCTGCTGTTTTGTGATCCTAATTACCATGCATCACCTTGCATTTGTGATATAGTAAAGTGCAGCAGAAACAGAGGATCTCACAAAAAGCGTATCATTTATAGAAAGGAAATATAGACCTTATAATAACCTTTCAGAGACCAAAGATTTGCTATTGGCCCTGACCTTCAGCTACCGCATAGTAAGCGGCCCGGGATTCAGTCCCAGGGTATATGGCGGACATAGCTTGTGCCACGTGGCTTATGTGTTGTGATGGGCTGGACTGTGAACATGGAGGGGGAGCCACTGGCTGTGAGAGAAGCCAGGAAAGGACTGAGTTCGGAAGCATGGAGCCCTCTGGGAAGGCTGTGTGGCACTCTCTGTGTGGAGGTGACGCTCACCTGAGCGAAAGGATCAGCAGTAGGGTGAAAACCGCAGAGGCATTTTAAGTAGGATCAACAGTGCTTGAGCGTAAAGAACATTGATAGCTTCCTCTCTGATTAAGTGAGACAAACTCAGTGAGGATCAGTGGGGGGAGAAATCTCGGATGTGAGTTACCGAGGGGACTCATGGGGTTCTCCCAGAGCGAGGTGAAAGTGAGAGTGTGGATCTCAGGAGAGAGAGTGGGGTGGTGATGGAATTGGCAGCTCTTTCGTACGTGCCTAAGAACTGCCACCGGTACGATGGAGACACGAGGCCAGTGGGAAGCTTCTCTGCTTTGAGCCAGAGAATATAAAAGGAGGGAAGCAAAGGGTCTGGGGTGTGGAGGAGACACAGTGAGCCAAAAGAAAGCGGATGAAGAGGACTCGATGGAGGGAGAGTTTTCAAAAACAAGCTGGAAATCAACAGTGTCTGAGCGGCATAGAGGGAATAACTGAGGGACTGGAAGTGGCACGTAAAGTCTGTAGTAACAAAAAGGATCTTCGTAAATGTTAGAACCAGTGGGGTAGAAAAGATCATTTGTAAGAAAGAAATACGGAGTTTACAATCTCTAGACCTTTCTGAGAGCAAAGAATTAGTTTGCTATCAGGTTGGAGCTTTGAAAAAATGACCAGGAGGAGGTAAAGATGTGATGTGGAGGTTTAACCAGCTTGTCTGAAAAATGTTCTCCTGAGGAGAACAAGCGTGGAAATAAAAGGTTTTTAGGATAATCAAACACTGACCTTGTACGCAGCTAACAGAATATTAGCCGCGTCAGGCAACTGCAGATAAGAGTATGTGGTTTCTTCCTTCACTCTCTATGACTTAAGAAATAAATACCAGTGTCACGTTAAGAGGGTGTTGTCACCCTGTGGTCGAAAAGCTTCATCTTACAGCCCCAATATGTCTAGTTTTTGACTTGATGTGTATATTCTGTATGGATTTAGGAAGTATACTCCTTCTCGAAGCATTCTGAAATTAGTTCTTTCTTGATTTCAGTGTATTCATCGAGATTTGGCAGCCAGAAATGTCTTGGTAACAGAAAACAATGTGATGAAAATAGCAGACTTTGGACTGGCCAGAGATATCAACAATATAGATTATTACAAAAAGACAACAAACGTGAGTCTATGGCAATAAAATAGGGGCTTTACAGTAGAAGTATTGTAATCTATGAAGTGTTGGCAAGGCGTAGAACTTCCACCATGCAAATTCATAGGTTCAAAGCTAGGAGAAATTGGGAAGGTGCAACCTCTTCCTTTTACTCCTGTTCTTTAACAAGTAAGAGGACCCTTGACATACGAACTCAATTCATTTGTGAGGGCTGGCTATCACTCAGACCAGTCAGTGGAAGGCTCAGGCTCTTCCACACAGCCTTCAAAGTCTCTCAGAGTGTACAGGCAGATCTCAGTAGATCTTAGTGTCCTTAAGGGAGATTGGCCTAGGATTTCTCAGCCCCACACAGGAAAGGATGTTGTAATGTTCCTTTTAGAACTTTAAATCTCTATCCGAGACCATCTGGAAACACAAGCCGCTGGCATTCAAGTTGTAACTCAAGACTTTGTTTGTAAGTTAAAACTAAAATTCCCATCATAATCCGAGGCATTTGTGTGTTAGGCCAGTGTTATAATTTGAGGGTCCACTGTATCTTCGTAAATTCTCAATAAGCAAATTTAAGATACACTTCAGATAATTTTAGTAAATGTGAAACGATCTCATACGCAGACTGGTCAGCAGCCTCCAAAGGTTTGGTTTGAAAATATGGCTCTCATTCAGAACTTTCGTAGTGGAGAATACAGTCTGAAAGTTATTGGGATTAATTTTTTGCCCAGAAACTGGTCAGGGATATGTCTGTGTGTTAGGGAGATAAGCGAAAATGAGAACCCAAGATGCCATTTTTATAATGAGCTCGACTTTGTGTACATCTCGTACCTTGCATAGTTCTAGTTGAAACTTATTTCTGTCCTCGTATGGGGTAATGAAAACAGAATGTCAGCTTTTAAGCAGGGCACAGCCAGTTGAGTCTGCTGAGTATTTACATTGTCTTGCATATTTGCAGGGGCGACTTCCAGTCAAGTGGATGGCTCCTGAAGCTCTTTTCGATAGAGTGTACACCCACCAGAGTGACGTGTAAGTGACTGCCTTTCCTGGCTTGGGTCATGCTCCCCTGGCTCAGTCTGTGCTCACCACCGAGTGAGACACAGTCAGCCCAGATGATTTCTACCTCATCTTTTTACAGTGATTATTCCTCAAAAGCACAGGGGAATCCGCTCTTGTTGTAGCCTCCTTGATAACAGCCTAGGACTGTAGCAGAAATGTCATCATATTTCTGTTATGACACATTTCCAAACTCTGTTAGGGTCAGAGTCCAATTGAATGTTTTAGATTTGTAAATTCAGTTGAAAGATGTTATTAGTAGGAGAAATGGGGTGAAAGGTACTATTTTTGTAAGTCCCAGTGAATCTATAATTATGCCAAAGGAAACAGTTTTTAAAAATCAATGAACTGTTTTTCATTCTCATGAGGGAGAGGATTTCTGGGGCAGATTCTGCTTTGGTACAGTAAGTCCTCAGCAGACCCAGAAGGAAGGAGTCAACGATTATCATCTGTGCCATTAGGAAACTGAGGCTGTTTCTGCCCCCATTGCAGTCCTGCTTGTGCTGCATCAAATTAGAGGCAATTTCCTTCCTAAGCTGACCGGGGTAGCAGCAAGAGGGATAATTTCCAGAGCAGAGTGACGTAGACAAACAGGGATCCTCTGCTCTGTTATCCCTAAAATAGTCCAACTCTGGGTCTCTAAAAATCCAAGTAAACGGTACTCTTCGAGGTGCCTCCCATTTCTGTTTATGAACTTGTCTGGGACATGGGGTGCCTCCAAATAACCCCAGCCTGTGCCGAATTCCACAGTAAGTCACACTGTGAGTGCTCCACTGGCCACCTAGGGCAGCCATTGTCTTACAGAATTGGTTTGCTGGCCCTACAGTGTCAACTGCTAGTAGCAGTAGATGAGGACCCTTGTGTCAGGAGCATAGGAGATAGAGTTACGTGGGAATGCAAAAGCCTCTCCAGTTCAGAAGTTGAGGTCCTCACTCCGCTAACACCAAGTGTCAGATGAAGAACTCTTAAAAGTAGTGGGTTTTTTTTGTTTGTTTTGTTTTTTTGTCTGTCAGTGGAAAATTCATCAGAGTACCCCCATGTCATCATTTAGAAGGCTCTTTGGGGTCAGGCAAGGGCCTGAAGCATGAATTGCATTAGGGTTCATTTATCTGTGAATGTAAAAACTGAGTATGTGTTTATTTTTTTAATGGGGCATGTTTAAGTTTCTGTGATTCAGATGGGACAGAAATGCTGCGTTTTCTCTTTTTGCAGTTGGTCCTTCGGCGTGTTAATGTGGGAGATCTTCACTTTAGGGGGCTCGCCTTACCCAGGGATTCCCGTGGAGGAACTTTTTAAGCTGCTAAAGGAAGGACACAGGATGGATAAGCCGGCCAACTGCACCAATGAGCTGTAAGGACTGTGTTCAATCCACCACATCAGTCACTCTTCTGACTTGTGTTTCTTAAGACCCCACTTTCTAAACATGTTCTAAGAAGAAAAATTGTTTGAAGGTGTCTGGTATCAACCCCAGGGCTCAGATTGATAGCTACACTGACAGCCAATACTTGTCCAAAAGAAAAAGTATCCCACCAGTGTGTATGGAGTGGGCTTTAAATCACTGAGGGCATCCAGCTTGCTGGGCAAGGAGAAAGCTTTTGGTTATGAGGCTTGCAGAGCACAGGCGGTAGTTCCTGGCCTCAGTCTGGAGAGTGAATATTACCGGGGTGATTTTGATCGCTGAAAATTGTCCCTGTTGATTGATCAAGCACATGCACTCAGAGCAAAGTGACAGATATCTGGTTATCTTCATTGCACTTGTATTTTAGCAGAGAACAAAACATTTGTTCCAGTACCATCCTTAGGATTTGATGCCTGGCTACACAACCATAAGCAGGTTCTAGAAAGATCTACCTTACACTGTAAGTGGAAGTACGTTGTGTTAGTGACACATGCCTTGTGCAGTAGAATCAGTGCTTTGAAGCGGAGGTGCCACCCCCTCCCTCTGGGGTGAACTAAGAAGAGCGATTGTCTCAGAGACTGCGCTCTATTGTGTGCTGTCTCATGGGGATTTTATACCAGTAATCCCATGGGTGCTTTTTGGTGTACAGTGGATGTCTGGTGAATGGCCACATTTTGTAGTATATTATATAAAGGCATTTATTGTGTTCCTTGTTGTTCCTGTTGCTTTTTCTAACATACTGGGTCTGTTGAAACTCAAAAGCAAGATAAGGCTGGGAGCCTTGGCCTACCTAAGAGTTAACCAGGAAGTTAGTGTACATCCCCCAGTGGCAGATTAGTTTGTAAAATCCTTTACCTTAATGTTGTGGTTTTCAAAGTTTTGCAACTAAGGAAATATGTCAACTAGAATATTAAAACCCAAGGCATAGGGGCTGGAGATTTAGCTCAGATTCTGGCACCTGCCTTGCAAGCACAAGGTCCTGAGTTCGATCCCGGTTACCACATATAATGCTAGACGTGGTGACTCACGCCCACCAGCCATCAATACCACATACCACAGTGCCGGGCATGGTGGCTCATGCCTATCATCCCAGCATTCATGAGGCAGAGGCAGGAGGATTGCTGAGTTTGAGGCTTGCCTGGGTTACATAGTGAGCTCAGGGCCAGCCTGAGCCGCAAAGCGAGAACCTGTCTCAAAAAAAAAAAAAAAAAAAACAAAGCATAGCTCAAGCAAAAGTAGTTGAGGAGGAAAATCTAAAGTAGTGGCAAACACATAGGTCTCCTCCCTGAACCTCCAAACATGTCTTGTGAGTGTGACACCCTTGTGATGTGTTCCACTGTTAAAAGAATGCTGGGGACACGTATAAAAATCACTTGGTGCATAGATGTCTTCCTGAAGGCTGAAGTAAGGTTTTGTCAATTAATGTCCTTGGGAAGCCAAGCAGTAGTTCTGGTAGGACAGTGGATAAGTATGCCTCACTCGCTTGCAAAGTTCTGCTATGTTCTGTTATTTAGGGTACATCTCTGTGTTGCCTCCACATTAAAGCTGGCGACAGCCTGTAGTACTGGATGAGATTAATTCACCCAGACATCCTTTTCTCTAGGTACATGATGATGAGGGACTGCTGGCATGCAGTGCCCTCGCAAAGACCAACGTTCAAGCAGTTGGTGGAAGATTTGGACCGAATTCTTACACTCACAACCAATGAGGTAAGCGCCTCCTTTCAGACGCTGGGGTCCCTTCCCTCGCTGGGGAGAGGAGCTTAGCTTTTTATGCACAGCTCCTCTACTGTGGGAGTCTGGGGTATAGTTTATCATTTTTTTTTCATAGGAAGAAGGCAGTTAAATCATGTGTTCCTCTCAAATCACGATTTTTCTCAGAACTGCATTTTGTGAATGCTGACTCAGGCCAAAGTGTGAGAGCCATCCGTGGCTGCCCTCATAGTGGCTGAGGACAGAGCGGCTCAGAGAGGCTCGGGGTGTGGTGAAGGAGTGGGGGCGGGGCAGGGGCAGTTGTAGCATTTCGCTGCATGTGGGAAGAAGCATGGGTTTATGTTATACGCTCTCTTACTCTGCGCCTGGGCGATTAGCGTGAGAGCAGCTGATGCTCTGCTGGTGAATAGCTCAGTGCAGCCAGGTCCTGCCATTCCAGCCTCTGTGGGATGTATCACTGTCCTGCATGACCCTGCCTGGCAGTGGCTGTGCCTTGCGTCTCTGTCGCACGTAACACACACGCACAGCTTCCTGTTGGGAAAACTGATGCCTGTTGCTAAATGTAGTTTTTATTTATAATCTGTACCTACTAAAGGAGCACTGCTGTCACTCCCATCCCAGACTCGGCCCTATCTGCAGCTGCTTCAGGGTACACATGGAGTGTCTAGGGCTGTGGAAGAAACACACTGAGCGAGAAAGATGATAAACCCGTGAAACCCGAGAAAACACAGTGATAGACGTGGTCAGCACATGAAATTTAAGATATTTCATAAAGATCAGTGTTTCTTCATACAGACGAAAAAGCGAGTTATGTAGTTGCCTTTACAACAAAAAGAAAACGGTAGAAATCTCTCCTATTCTGGAAGGAAAAGAATATACTCAATTCCTGATGCAGAAAAAGTTTTAATGTGATTTCTTTAGAAAGCAGTCAAATGTGATAGGAAGTCTCAGCCCAGCAGCTTTATCTTGTGTGTCTGGCTTGTGCTGGATGAAGGGAGAGATCGCATTTAAATGAACACAGCTGACCTTCAGAAGTTGAAAGGAAAGAACAGTTCAAGGGGGGGAAGAAACCCAACTTTCTTCTCCTGCCAAAATTGTTGTTTCTAGTGTAAGTTCCTTTAACCCTAGGCTTGCGATTCACTGATATTCCTGCTTTTTTCCTATCAGATCTGAAGGTTTATGGATTCACTTAGAAACTAGAAAAAGCATTAAAGTTCTCTTTTAAAGATCCCAGGTCCATGGTCACTGTTATGTATTTATACATATATATGTGTATTTATTTAGGCACATACATTTATATACATTTAAGGAGGACCCATTCATACTGAAATTTATATGCACTGTCCTAAAATGCAATAGCAGAATGCCATATTGTCTAGTGGATATAAAAATCGGAGTTTCTTTCCTTCTAAAAATCATTACCATATGCTCGAGAAAAATGGTTCCATTTAGGACAAAATTTCATTTTTATCATTGTAAGCAAAAAATTCTTTTTTGATGTGGTGGGTGTGTTTGTTTCTAGTTGTGTGGTTAATGCTGATGTTGTTGGAACTGACACATCCCCTTTCTTGGATGGGGACTCTTGCTCTTGCCAGCCCTGGTGATGAATTATAGTGCTTTTTGGTCTTTTAAGATGTACAGTCGCCAACATTCCGTGGGCTCTTTTCTGATAACGCAGAGGCTGTTTGTGCTGTGGTCTGCACTTTCTACCACCTCTCCGTGAAACCACGTGTCATACAAGAGTCGCTGGCTTCTGAATGTGAGCAGAGCCACCCCTCAGTGCCAGCTCGGTCACACTATTGAGATCGAAAAGGTCCCTGTGCAGAAAGCCTTTTTCATAGCTTCAGAACAGGGTCAGCAAACGCTTTCTGCAAAGGGCCAGAGAGTAAATATTTTCAGCTCCAAGGGCCATATGGTGTATGTCGAAACTCTGCCATCAGAGTGTGAGAGCAGCTACAGACTATATGTAAATAAATGAGTGTCTGTGTTCTACTAAAACTTTATGGACCCCGAAATTGGAATTTTATATCATTTTATGTCATTCGAAAGCCATAAGCTATGACTCTTCTTTTGAGTCTTTCCACCCGTTTTCAGTGTTACAAGCCGTCTTTAGCTCACGGGCCACAGCAAAGCAGGCCACAGGCTCTTGTCCTGTCATAGTAAGAAATGTTTCCATGGTGATCTGGGACGGCTCAGCAGTAACACCCATGAATCCTGAGCCGCGGGAAACCTTTTTGAATTTCAGACTTTCAAAATTCTATAAGCTAACCTCTCTTGCCCTGAGCTCTCCTTTACTAGCCCACTATGGATTTAACATATATGCATGTACTCAAGCTTTTTTTTAACCAGTTTACATTTTCAGCTCAGAGAGATTTTGACAGTAATGAATTACATTTGTTTAATTATGTGCTGAATGAAGAAATATTCCCCTTAAACTGTCCTAAAACTTGCACTAATAAAATGTAACTCAGAAAAATATATATATTCATGGTCTTATTACTTAAAGGGGTCCTAGGGATCCACGGACTATTATTTTTCTCCTTTGCTGGGCCCCAAACTTGAACCATGTGCTCTAGCGCATAGATATCGAGGTAGGGGTCGCTCCCATAGGTTAAGAAGACCACCCATCTCCTAAGTTCGACAGGAATTTATTGTTCTCTATCTGCCAGGAGTTTTTTTGAGATAGTTGTAAGAGAATATTCAAGGGCAGCCTCGGGTTAATGGAGTTGGGCTCTCGAGATGGGCAAGGCTTCTGCCAAGCTCTCAGGGACTCTGGCGCTATTTTGACTCTGATACCTACATCTCAGGAGCCTGTGTGTGAAATAAGACTTTTCTCTTCCCTTTTCAGGAATACTTGGACCTCAGTCAGCCTCTCGAACCATACTCACCTTGTTATCCTGACCTGAGATGAAATAAAACATCTCTCTTCCCTTCTTTCAGGAATACTTGGACCTCAGTCAGCCTCTGGAACAGTACTCACCTAGTTCCCCTGACACAAGGAGCTCTTGTTCTTCAGGAGATGACTCTGTGTTTTCTCCGGACCCCATGCCTTACGAACCCTGTCTGCCTCAGTTTCCACACATAAACGGCAGTGTTAAAACATGAACGAATGTGTCTTCTGTCCTCAGACAGGACAGTGTCCGGAACCTACCTACACTGAGCTGGGAGCCCATGCCTCCAAGAGCTTATTGTCTCTGCTTGTATATATGAATCAGAGGAGTAAATAATTGGAAAAGTAATCGGCACACGTGTAAAGATTTATATGTTGGAAACTCATCATCTTCACCAGGAGAAGAATATTTCTGGAGCAATGGACAGCCAGAAGCCACCATGCCACCCCTCTGACCCCCATGGGTACTGGCTGTGCCCCAGTCGGACTTAAGGCAGACACACGTTCTGTCTTCCTTGTTAATTTTGTAATAATTGGAGAAAATATATGTCAGCACACACTTACAGAGCACAAATGGCAGTATATAGGTGCTGGATGTATGTAAATATATTCAAATTATGTATAAATATATATTATATATTTACAAGGAATTATTTTTTGTATTGATTTTAAATGGATGTCCCAATGCACCTAAAAAATTGGTCTCTCTTTTTAAAGTAGCTATTTGCTAAATGCTGTTCTTATACAGAATTTCTTAATTTTCACCGAGCAGAGGTGGGAAAAATACTTTTTTGCTTTCAGGGAAAATGGTGTAACATTAATTTATTAATGAATTGGTAATATACAAAACAATTAATCATAAGGGTTTTTTTTTTGTAATGTAAGTGGCATTTCTAGGTAGGCAGCACAGTGGACTAGTTGATTTATTGCTTGGACTTAACTAGTCATCAGGTCCTTTGAGAAGAAAAAATACTTATAACATAGAACTAATTTGGAGGACACAAAGTTTGGATTTATTTGTGTTAAATGCTGCTGTCAGAGGATTGTTCTCAGAGCACCTGAATGCCCAGATTACAAGAACTCGGCAATAGGAAGACGTTTGTTTTTGGTACACACCTCACGCACTGGCCAGCACGGCGTTCAACTGGACTTCCCGAGGCCAATGGTAGCACCAGCGTCCTCATTCAAAGATGCCTTAATCCATCCCCCAGGACAGACCTAAGGCCGCGGTGACAGCAGTGGGCTCGCTCTGGTCGCTGGCTTTCTGGCCGAGTCTCACATCGTCAGAGAAGCCCGTGTTCCCTTTGGTGCATTTTGATAATGGTTTCCAGGTTCCTTGGCATCCGAGAAACCTTTTAGGGTCTTCAAGTCCCATCATAGCAAATGCAAACACAGAATTGTTTGGTTGAGAGTTCAGGGGATTTTGATTATTCCTGCTTGTTAAGGGATCATTTCTGTCTGCTGACAAGTCCTCACCAAAAGATCTGGCTCATACTGACATCAGACAGAAAAATCACTGTATTGTTTGTTCTGTACTAAAGTCTTGTGTTTTGCTTCAGAAACACCCACTCACTTTGCTACAGCCATGCAACATGAAAGCGGATGACACTGATTTTATGTGTTATGAAATTGGAAAAAGTATTTAATAAAAACCTGTTAATTTTTATACTGACAATAAAAATGTTTCTACAGATATTAATGTTAACGAGACAAAATAAATGTCATGCAGCTTATTTTTTTAATACCGGTGTCTTACCAAATGGTTTCCTGTGCTTGGAGGCGTTGACGGAGCACTGTGTTGTGTGAGCGCCTGAAAGGCGAAACTGAAGAGTTTTGTTTGCTAAATGGGGGGCGGGGGGCTGGGAGGGCTGGTCCGGCCGTACCCAGGACAGGTGGATCCAACAGAAAACCAGAAGCAGGTCCAAGCCCTGGTGGGGTTGCTCACTGGCGCCAGAGAGGAGAAAGCCGTTGTTCTTCGTGGGTCTCACCTGCTCCCCAGAGGAGCATGGCAAGGGGGAGAGTTTCTCAGACCTGGGAGCGTGGAGGGGGAGCCACCTGGGACCCCTGGGTCTCAGGAACTTGGGCTCTTCTAGGCCAGTTCCCTTGTGGCTACACCGTGGAATACATTATACATTCCCCAAAAGAAAGTATGGCCCATTTAAAAATAGTAATTTTCCTACCACCAAGCACCTGAAGAGAAATGGAGTTTCACCCGGGAGGTGGTGCAGATCTGTGGCCCCTGGGGGTCCCTTACATCTGTTGTCCAGCCTCGTCCACACCAGGAGACAGCAGCTTCCCCCGAGCTCCAGCCATGCTCTGAGGGCCACTTAAGGATTAAGCACCGGGATCCGTGCCTCTCGGGCTTGAGATCAGTGGTGTGGTGAGGGTCTCACAGGCCCTGGGAGAGCGGGCTGTGGTCCTGGTCCGTCATTTGCGCATTTCCACCCATTGGATGCCCTTGGTCTGGTGAAGAATGGGCCTGTGTCACCTCGGGAGTATTTAGGTTCAGGCTGACTCTTCTCTGTAGCTGAGTCCTGCGTATTCCATACTCCCGAGGCTGAAAAATGACTATGGTTTTGACCTAGTGGATTATAATGGAAATAATTATATTTCATCTGGGTAGGGTGGCACCTGCCTGTACTCTCAGCACTTTGAGAGACTGAGGCAGGAGGATCTCCAGTTCAAGTCCAGCCTAAGGAACTTAAAATTTAGCCTGACCCTGTCTGAAGGCCCTGGTTTAAATCCCTCATACTTGTACACACAAAATAATTTTACTGTATCTCTTGCCCATTTTGGAGGTAACATGGACAAGAATTATTTTGGAAGTGATATTTGCAATGAAGGGGTGGAAGCTAAGATGGACTGTGAGGACAAAAACGGGAAATAACTTTTAACTTGATCCCTGTCCACAAACATACCTTGGCAGGTCTTGGTAAGAATCGGCAGCTCATGGCCCTCTCACTAGCCCAGCCCTAAGGAAAAGGTTGGCCTTCTGGCCTGGCCTGTCTCATGAAGCTGTGGGAGTGGCCGCGTCCATACCAAATAGGAAATTAAGACTCAGTGTAAGGTTGCTGAGTGTCACTGGCTGGGGCAGGCTAAGCAAACAAGACTGCAGCCTTGAGCAGTTCAGGAGAAATGTGGCAGGCACTGGGCTTGGCAGAATCAGAGGGGCTACTTAGTACAGCTGGCCGTGCTGTGCAATTGATGGGTCCTTCTGGATATTGGTTTCCTCCACTGTAAACAAGGCTGGCAATAGCCTTGTGGCCTTACCATGAGGATTTTCTGTAGAAGATTAGTTCTGGGAGATGGTACTCAAAAAATGAGATTTTTCCTTTTCCCAAGGTTTTAATATCCTACATCTAAGTGAATTTTTAGTATGTTCACAATATCGTACAACCAACACTACTAGCTAGTTCCAGAACATTTTTCACCTTTATGAAAAACCCACTTTAAGAAGTGGCAATAATGAAGGGATAGGTGTATTTAAAGTAGAGGAGTATTTTGAAAGGGATTAATGGCAGTGTTTCTTTCATTGTAATAAATATTCTCCTTATATATATTTGGCGGTACTGGGGATCGAACTTGGGCCCTTGTGCTTCCAAGATAGGCACAGTACCACTCAAGCTAAATCTCCAGCCCTTCTCCATATTTTAAAAACCATACTTCCTATATATAATAGTAAAACTGCTGGGTCCTGTGGTAACTCTCTCTAACCCTTGGCTGACTTCCAAAACAGCCGCACTATTTTACATTCTGATGAACAAACAAGGTGTGAGAGTTTCAGTTTCTTCACATCCTTGCCAATACTACTGGACATAGTGCTAACTGTAGCATCTTGGTGGGTGTGAAGTCTCTTTCCAGGGATTTAATAGCAGAGGAGATACCACTCAGATCACAGAGCAAAGTTATATCTTAGTGGAGTTTTTCTGTTTTGTTTTGGTTTGGTTTTGTGGGACCAGGGATCAAACTTGTGTCCTTTTGCTTGCAAGGCAGGTGCGGTGGCTCAGCTGAATCCCGGGCCCCTTACTGTATTTTTCAGAAGGAGACCTCATTTTAGTGAATCACCCTGACTTCCCCACTTAAGAAGGGGCCGAGATAGCTAAGAGGCCGGTGGATCTTCCTGGAAAGGAGAAGCTGAAGAACTGATCAACTCCATCTCTTTTTGGCTGAGAGAAGAAGAAAGCTGTAGCACATGATGCCAAGGATTGTATTCTTTCCGGAGAGAGTCCGTGAGTGCATTTCCGCCTCCTGCCCCCAGTTTTATTCCAGCCCAGTCTGGTAAGCACGAGCAATCCACTGGGACTGACTCAGGCACCATTGCTTATGTATGTGCAGTGGAGTGTTTCTTATCCCAGCCTGCGTTTTGATGTTGTTTTTGATGTTTTCCAAGATGAAAGCAAAGTTTATCTTCTCTCACATTTCATCCCCAGGAAGCCTTGAAGGGACTTGGCTGTCTAGCCTGGGCAGGGACAGTAGAAGCTTTCCGAAGTGACATTCTGGAACAGGGCCTTTTTTGTGGCCTCTTTCCTGGGGCGGCTGGAGCTTTTGAATGGGCTTCTCAAATTGTCTTGGAGTCCTGTCTCAGACGCACACAGTGGACAGGTGGACAGTCAGCATCAATCCCGAGAAAACTCCATCCTCTCAGGACCTTTGAGTTAAAAGGCAGTGCCTTTCCCCCAGTTCCCAAAGTGGAACCTCAGGGCATGAAGCAATTGAGTGACAGAATATAGCTTCTAATAAAAATGCAGACAACTGACTTTTCCTTCTGTGGCTGAGAATGCTATTTCCATTAGCTCCTTTGGGCTGTAACTTTTTAGACGCTATATTGTCTTCTCATTCTTTTGTTGAGGGTCCTGAAGGAAACTTTGTCTGTATCCCTCAGAAGTCAAAATCCATAGCATGATTTACTTGGAAAGGGATACGATATTTGTAGATGGATAAAGTAAGAATAAAGGAGATGTTTTCTTGGTCTGTATTATGACAAGTAATGTCTATGTCAAATGATTCTTAAGTTGAGATTTTACCTAGGAACCATCAAAGAGTGCCTGTTACATCAAATACTAGCTCTTCATCCCCTTTCTGTCTGTCTGTCTGTCTGTCTGTCTATCTATCTATCTATCTATCTATCTATCTATCTATCTGGTTTATCACCCATCTCATTTCTTTTACCTCTCTGTCTGGATAGAGATGTAGGTATATAATGTAGTTATTGAGAGAAATGTAAATAATATATTTGTGTTATGTATATATATATACATATATATATATATATACACGCACACATGTATATATACATAAATAAAATTGTCAGTAAGTTAGTTTTGAATGCTACCATGTGTTCTCCACCACTCTTTATAAAATGAAAACATTTGATACCTTTTAAATCCTTAAAAATGATGGGTGCCTGTCTGGTAAGTGCAAGATCCTGAATTTAATCTCTAGATTAAAGAGGAAAGAAAGAAAAAGAAAGAAAGAAAGAAAGAAAAAGAAAGAAAGAAAGAAAGAAAGAAAGAAAGAAAGAAAGAAAGAAAGAAAGAAAGAAAGAAAGAAAAGAAAGAAGGAAGGAAGGAAAGAAAGAAAGGGGGGAAAGGGAGAGAGACACAGACAAAGAGAAAAAGAAGAGAGAAAGAAAGAAGGAAGGAAAGAAAGAAAAAAAGGAAGGAAGGAAGAAAGAAAAGAAAAAAGAAAGAAGATGGAAAATTTTAAAAATCATGGTTACATTTATAACATGCAACCTGTTATATTGCCCTTTCAGAAAAAGCATTCCCTCTATAACTACCCAGGGAATGAATGCCCTGTCTGGTCTTGAAAAGACAAACTCTCTGAGGATAATGCAAGCCAAGCTGGCACAGGATTTAAGCAGCATGATCCACAGGATGGTGCAGAGCAAGAGTTCCAGAGGGTTTAGAGGAAGGAAACTCTCCTTGGCTCCAGGTATGATGCTGTGACACGCATATCAAAATGAGAACTGTGACAAAGGGAAATACTACACAGAAAAATCAAGAGAGTGTTCTCCAAGAGGTAGGATTGTATATTGTTCAGGGCCTCCCTGTGGGGCTAAATCCCTGAGAACTGTGAAATTAGCCTTAGTCACCTTTAGGGCTGGTGAGGCAGAAGTAAACTCACCCCTTTCTGTCAGGAGGTTCTCCGGGGTCCTGGTGGACTTTAAGAATATCTCATTCGATACTTACCTGGCAGGGGAGATACCATGATCACAAAGGTGGTTTTCCCAGGGCGAGGCTTATCCATTGCACTCCAGATGTGCTGACCCCTGTGATTTCACCAAATGTGGGAAACTCGACTGCATAATTTGTGGTAGTGGGGGTCTGTGTTCGCGCTCTCCCCTGTAAAAAAAAAAAAAAAAAAAAAAAGAATATCTCATTCCTCAGAAGCTTTACATGGGAGAAGGTTTACACAGACTCGGGGCTGCCTTTCACACTGTGTTGTGACTCGCCATGCTGCCTGTTCTGGGAAAGGCTGTATGTGTCTGTGCACGCATTATCACCACGGGGAAGGAAATTGGGAGCCTGCTCTCCTTCCTGCTGTGGCCTGCACTCTTTGGAGACCCACCCTCTGGTTGCAGTGTACTGGATTTAGGTTTAATCAAAGTTCAGAAAGTTTTTATTTGTCACTGGCTGTCACCCAGGAATAGCCACAACTGTGAACAGAAAGGCAAAGTCAAAACACTAAACCACCAAACCAGCGGTGAACAAGCAGGCTGTGGCTGTGGACAGTGGGAGAGCTTGTTCTACTTAGATCAGGGGTGGACAAACAATGGTGCACGGACCAAACGTAGGCCGTGGCCTGCCATTATGCTGCCTCTGAGCTAAGAAATGTTTTTGAAATGGTGGGAAAGGAATTTTAAAAGATATATTTTGTGGCATCCAAGCATTCTGCAAAATTCTAATTTCAGTGGTCATCGGTTTTGTTTCACTCAGCCACACCCTTCATTTACATAATGTCTATGGCAGCTTTCATACCGTGATGCCAGACTGGAATGCTTGCAACCCAGATGGCTGGCAAAACTGAAAGCACTATCCACCACTTTTTGCAAAGATTTTGTGACATCTGGTTAAGATAACGGTGTGCCATTTGGATGCCAGGCCCCTACAGGTGGCTTCTGGCAAAGACAGTAGCAAGCAATGAGGTCCTGAAACTGGGCAATGCTTTCCAAAAGGGGTCCGTGAGAAAGAGCGACCAGCGGGGAGGAATGAGAGTGACAAAAACCGCCCTTGGCCCGGCAGCTTGTGTGAAGGTCCCTTGCAGATAGGGGCCCGTGTGTGTCTAACTCGACCTTCCTGGCTCCATTTCTCCACAAAGTCCTAAGGAACAACACGTACTGCCCTTCCAAATAAGGTCGCCACAGAGACATACAAACCAAAGGCCAAGCAAATACAGTGGCTCTTACAGGAAGAGGGAAGGTGAGAAGTTGACATTCGGACTGGAAAGATGTCTGTTTGGCAGGAAGAAAACCTGATCTCTCCCGGCTGAAGAGCACCTTTGTGCCATAGCACTGTATTCCTCTGTCGGCTGGACCATCCAGGGCAGGGCTAGATGGACCTCTCTGTGGTCCTCCGGCCTCACACTGTGCTCTTGTGCACACTGAGCTCTCTATGGGTGAGAGGCTGGTGCCAGCACCCTTCTCAGGCCTCCTCTTTGAACATAGACAATCCCAGCAAAGCCTCCGTGGGAGATGCCATCATTCTCCTAGACTCTTTTACTAGACGTGGTTTGAGGAGCTCCTGTTAACTGCAGTTAAAAGCGTCTAAGGCCTCCGTTGCTGAAGACTTGAGATGACTCAAGAGCCAATTGCCCCATAAATCAGCACGCAGCTCCCCTAGGTAAACAGATCCGGAGCAAATCTACATATGCAATAAATGTGGACAGGTGACTGAGACTGGTAATAAAAATGCTCGGATCTTGTTTCAGCGTTTCCCTTGTCTTCTAAATGAGGTTGAAAGCAAATCAAGCACTAAGCTCTTATTTTTCTGACCTGAAAGCAGGTGAATTGAGTCAAGTGCAGGAGACATGAGAGGAAGGCAAGACTCCTAATAAAGGAAACACAGTCGAGGTGGCTGCTTTGGGGAAGCTGAGCCTTGGGCAGATCCCTGGGGTGAAAGCCTAGACCCTTCGCAAAGACCCAGGCAGGCGTGACAGAAAAGCCGAAGATGAGCACGGTGCCAGTGAGGGCACACGTTGTTGGCCTGATTTACACGGCACCCGGAGACCCAGGGGAACCTGAGAAGGGCCGTTTGCAGTTGTGTGAGCACAAGTGCACACGGCCTGCTGTAGACGAGGCTTGTAGAGCTTTTCGGAACAATAAAAACATTCAGGGTTGCGCAGGCAGGGCTGGCTGGCTATTTGAGGTCTCTCCCCTGGCTGCAGAGATAGCAGTAGACTTCAGCTGGGTTCCACATCTACAGCAGGGCACCCTTCTCAGTGAGATGGGCGGTGTGTGCAGAGACAGCAGAGCTTAGAGGGCCCCGGAATTTCCTTAGGAGACGCGTCAAGGGTCTGAAGTAGGCATGGAAGGGAGTTTGGAGAACTGGCGATTTCACTGAGAACTTTTTTTTTTTTGGTGCTGGAGATTGAACTCAGGACCTTGCTCTTGCAAGGCAGGTCCAGTGCCCCTGAGCCTATTGGAACTGTTTTTGTATGTGAACCAAGTGCATAGCGGCAGGTGTGATTTGAGGGGCTAGAGATTAGGCTAACTCTTCCTAGCTTGGCTATTCCAGGTGGTCTAATCAGTCTGAAAGTTTCATTCCTAAGTCCTCATCCCAAGCAGTTGGGCAGACCAAAGTTCTGAACACTCCTGACCACACCTTCTTCGCCATCCTTACAGTAGGCGAGGAAATAGAAAGGAGCATGGAGTATTTTCCCCCGCCCCCCAGTACCCTTAGGAAGCTGTGCCTTACTTGTAGAGGCACCTGGAGTGCCTGGCTGGCACCCACTGCCGCTGGAGGTGGGCTCACGGCAGTATCTGTCCTGCAAAGCTAAAATGCAACCAGAACGAGATTTTGCACAGAGGAAGTGCTGGTACTGCATTTGACGTAGCCCCTGCGAGCAAGCTGCTCCGACACTTAGCAGAGCTATATGTTACGGTCCATTCAGGACATGCGTAGTCACCCCATTTTCAGAAGTGGGGGGGAAGGCTATTTGGGTAGAGTTGGCATTGGCAAGAAGACAGGGGGTAGTATTCTCGGAAATGGCTCTGTAAGTACGTCCCAAAGCAAGTCTGTGAAGCTGTTTTGCCAAGGAAAAGGGGATAGATTCATTTTCTCTTCCTCAGCAAGGTGCAAGTCATAGGTATGACCTGTGAGCACAGCCTTGCACCAGGATGGGAAGTTATATTAGTTATTAATCAGTCTTAGAATAAGACTGTAATGCAGGGTGTGGTGGTAGACCTGGAAAAGAAAGAAAGAAAGAGAAAGAAAGAAAGAAAGAAAGAAAGAAAGAAAGAAAGAAAGAAAGAAAGAAAGAAAG